>KV744982.1:1185-64008 GCA_001692735.1 Lepidopterella palustris CBS 459.81
CCGAAACGGGTTATGTAGTATGCCTCGACGGGCGCAGCGTCGGCATCGCGCTTCCTTTTTTCCTCTGGGTTGTCGCCAAAGCGTGTGATATAGTATGCTTCGGCAGGAGTGGCGGAGCGAGCGGCAAGGTCGCTGGGCTCTGTATTGATATTAGGATAGGCTTGGATAGATTAGAGGCAGTGGTTAGTTTGATCACATACCCGCGGCTTTTTGGGCAAGTGGTGCTGCGAAAGCTAGGGTGCCCAAGGAAATGGCAATGAAGCTCAAGTGTGCGAGGTACATGTTGGAAACTCTGGGTGGAATGAGAAGAAGATCGCTGAGGATTCTGATAGATTTGGCTCTAAATTGTATGAAGAAGTGGTCTGGAGCCTGGAGATTCGGCAGGTGGCCGAGTTATATATCCACTACTTTTGCGGGAATTAGAAGTATCTAGATAGCAACGTTGTAAATAGAGTCGTATCTTCTTTGCTTGGTCCCCAGGTTGCAAATGAGTTAGGTGTTACTATTAGATGTTACATTCCCGGGGGAGTGCTGAATCCCGCTCACTATAGCATTTTGGCGGTGTGAAGTTCATAGTATCCATGACTAAGTGTATCGAAAAATGGAATGAAGTTCTCAGGACCATACGTAGAGTTTGGCGCGTGTAGTGATAGGAATGCAACTTGTTTGACTTGGAAGAAGCGGCTATTCTACCACAAAGTCGGATTTCATGGAATTGAAGACGGTAAAGCACGAAAATTACCCCATAATGTGGCAGTTGAATGCAGTATTACGGACAATGGAATGTTCCAAGGCAACGGAAAGATGACAGACCTCGGACAACGGTCTTCCCCGAGCGAAGATGCTTTATTTACTTACCGCCTTATTACGGGATTTACATTTGATTGTTGGTAGTACATAGTTATGCGGGTTATACAAACCAATTTTCGCTGCCGTTCGTCGTGCATCTCCGTAGCGGTGTAACGTCTAGCCTCGGCTTAACCGATTATATACGGTGTAGGATACTTGAACATACATGATTACACGGTCACCTTCCCAAAACCCTATGAGAATATATCTTCGACAGTGCCCTGAACAAGCAAACATCAGAGTGACTCTTAGAACATTCGAAGACTCGCTTTATATTCATATCGAACTGCTCCTCCAAACGCGATACTTGATTTTTAGGCTCGGGTGTGGTCTAAAAGCGAAGACGAATCTGAAAACTGTGGTGTCTTGCAAGTGCTGATGGCAGGGGGGGAAAGTGGATATGATATAGTTCGTGATGAAGATGAAGAAAACTCATTGGTACGTATTAATAAGACGAGATTTAGGACTGCCTAGGTCTGCAAATGCTCTTGCCTCAAGGCAAAAATAGCTGATAAACAACTAGTTTGAGGTTCAGAGTATTACTAGTGACCATGTAATACGAAAGCCAAATACTTCGACGATAACCTTTCTGAGTTTTGCACTGTCTGGAACTACAGTATTAACGACTATTATATCATTATACATCTTATCAGCCATGCATTCGCGAAACTGGCTACTCAAGCAAACAAACTCATTTTGTCAGTGAGCTTTCATCTTCAGTGAAGGTTCGATTTTTGGGTTGTATAAGCTGACTACGGTGAAAGCACCACTACTGAACGAAGTAGACATTGCCTTTCGCGAGACAATAGTTAACGGGAGTCTATTCAATGATCCGTGGAGCATATACCGAGAGGTGCCTTCCGTTGCTGTTGATGAGGCGTGGGACGAAATATCTGAAATAGGCTTCTTCCCAATCTCAGGTAATGATGTGAAGCGGCTTGGAAAAGACCCATCACAAACTGTACGCATACCGGAGGCATGGGGTAAGCTATAGTACACTTTTGGTTTAACCATTGCTGAATCCCATCAGGCTATGGCGCGGACAAATATCTGGCGCAGCTTGATGGTCAGCACGCTATTCACTGTTTAAATGCGCTTCGCAAGTATAGCCACTACGACTACTACTATCGCGAAAAATGGGGAGACGACATACCACCTTTGCATGTGGCGCACCGCTCACACTGTGTGTCCATTCTGCTTCAGGCGCTGACCTGCCAGCCAAGCGTCAATGTTATTACACATGATTGGATGGAAACCCAAGAGAATCCATTCCCGGACTTTAATATCAAACGGCAGTGCCATGACCACGGTGCTATATTGGATTGGCAAAAGAAAATTTCAATCGACAAGGAGGTCTTTGCGACCATTCGAAAGCCTTCAGGGGTGCGTACAGTACCGGCACTGCCCCAGTTACTCGAGCTGGACAGATTGTTGGAAGAGGCATCTTCCTGATTTCCTACAGTAGGGGTTGAGACTACGGCCCTCTAACCTAATTGGAAACGTTCCTCTCTCTGCTCCAAATGTCTGTAAATAATTCGAGCATGCTTTCCATATTGTGTTTCATTGACGATAATTAAACCCATCTACGGCTTGAACGCTTCCAAAATGGACCAGTAGTTCAACTGCAGGAATTTCGACTTTTGCATGTATTTCTGAATGAAGATGTATGAACAGACGGTTAGCATAGCATGGATGAAAGTCGAACTGTCATTAAATAAGTCCACAACAAGTACCCTTGGGCACGGGTATATTGAGTTGCGAGTATATTCCATCTTCGAGTTATCCAAGTATTGAACTCCAGAAGAATTCAATTTCCCTCACCTTACCGTAACAATGACCATCTCTCAGCCCCCTAGTCACTAGGACCCTCGACCAAAATCTTGATCCTCTTCCCAGCCTTAACATGCTTGAATGCACTTTCGAACTTGACCTTCCCCGCCACCACCTCCTTGACGCTAATCCTCCCATCTCCACCACCATGCCCAAATTCGCCTTTAACATTCAGCTCCTTCGTACACATTGTATCAACTGGTCACGTAATCTTCGGCTTGCCCATGCCGCCCTGCGCAGCTTCAGTAAATCTCGTATCCCTCACCAAAACCACAGCCTCAAAACCGCAAAACTAACCCGAACATATGTCCCGCTCATCCTCAGCGCATGAATCGCCGTCTGAATACACAACTCGTTCTCGCTCGTATCAGTAATGACATCCGCGCAGGCCCCAACCCGCACTCCTCCACCATCCTGTGCGCGCTCTCCTCTGACTCTCCTTCAGGCTGCGAAACGCCGTGGTCGCTACATACCTCAGGGCAAACAGTAACCTCTCCTCATTAATATCAACGCCCACTACCTTCGTTAGCCCAAACGCCTTTGCCACCGTACAGCACAACAAGCCCACGGAGCCGGTCCCAACCACCACCACGCTACCCCCCGCCCTGATCCCGCCCTGCTTGCAAATACGCACTGTCGCCGACGGCTGCTCCAGCGGGAGTAGCACAAGTCCTCGGTGAGGGCATAATACCGTGCCAACCCCCCGTTGTAGGGCGGGTCGCCACGAACGCCATGTCCGGACACATGTTGTACTTTCCGTCTTTGTAGCGCACGCAGCGTCGGCGCGGCATGCCGGGCTCCATCGCGATGCGGTCGTCGACTTTAGGGTGGTTACTCTGGCACTGATCGCGGTTACCATGCTTGCGGACTCGTGGCCCAGCACCATGGGTGCTTCGACGATGAAATGGCCGATACGGCTTTTGATCTAGTAGTGGAACCTAAGGGGGAGGGGTGTAAGAGGAGTTGGAATTGAGTAATGCGAGATTGAGAAATTAGATGGGAGAGTTAACGGAGAAATTTCAGAGTATAGGTGATGATAGAAAGTCAGAAAGCTGAGTCTGAATTGTATGCAGAAATATCACGATGGCACCACTCTTAAGGCGGACCTCTATCCAATCCTCTTGCTGTTGTGAGTCGCGATATTATGGTCCCACTATAGTAACCATAAAGATTGGCACTGCAGAATTGAAGTGGATTAAGAATGCAACCATACTAATTACCCACGCGTTTTATCGCTATTATTTGCACATACTACTTAAAATGCCTCATCAAAGCATACCAAGACTTTTCCAATTCGTGCCTTTTGGCAGCCATAGCTCTTGCCTATTTTGATTTTAGCAAATTCTCCCTCAATTGAAAGAACCGTCTCGCCAATATTTAGGAAAACTTCCAAAATCGCAGTATCAATTGGTGGCTCTCTATTTGAGAGTAGGCAAACGCGCGGGTTGCCGCCAATGGCAACCCTGATCTACCTACATATACTTTGGAGACATAAGTGTCAAGCTTACCTTACAGTATCAAACCACTTTTCGAAATCTCGGCAGTCGGAAATGAGTTCCTCCAGTCAGCTTTTTTACGAATTAAATGAAGATAAGCCTTGCGTCCATGACTCTGGAACTTCGTTCAATCCGAACGACGGATCGATTCCTGGAACTACTGAACCAAAAAGGTCCATCACGTTCGTCCCCATCAGAAATCCTTCTGGCATATAACACGGGTCGTCGCTCATGGGAAAGAAAAGCGCGTCAGTTGGCGGGGATACTTGCTCAGCGTGTACCTGTAAATTCGTTAGAACACATGCTGACAAGGCGAGGAAAAAAGACAAGATCAATTCAATTTACCTCGTTCATGCTGACACTAGCGGAAACCACCGCTCCAACATCCGAGAGGTCGGGCCGTCCGGTGGTTGAACTTGGCCACCTCCTCGGGTGCTCTTTCTCGCCACCGCGGTGGTGAACATCATGGACATACGATCTTGCAATATGCGCAAACTCCGAAACAAGCGATGCTGGGAGAGAACCGCCGCTGGCGTATTCAACGCGACTAAAATGCCCGCTGGCGACATCGAGAAGGGCGAGGTTACTGCTGGTCTCCGGGTGCATCGGGTTGTGGATCACGACATCAAAAAGGACGAAAAGAGCCGCGAGAGGCACACCCGCCAGCAGCCTAGCACGATTAGTATATGTATCTTGTTATTGGAATTCAAGTCCATTCACCAAACAGGAGTGTAAGATTCTACTTCAATGTAAGGCGTCAATTCGAGAATCGAGCGCGATGTCTTCACGAGAAGTTTCTTGCTCTCAAATTGACGCGTACTTTTAGAGATATCTTCGGCTGCACCTTCTGCGCCGATATGGAGAGAAGCTCGGCACAATGCCAACACTAGATTGTAGTAAAGGAAGTGAACCCTCAAAGCAATCGTCGAACTCAGAGGCCAGGGCAACGTGTGCGCCCTGAACGGCTCACCGGGTCGAAAAGTCTCCGGTATGGACATTCTCCAACGCTCAAGTTCGTCAGTTAATTGGTCGATCGTTGCGATGTAGTAGCTTATTGGATTTGCTGCTACGCTGATGGAAAATAACGAGGTGTAGACTCTGGAAAGAAGTCGTGCATGCCTAGAAAACGCCAAAAACCAGTCAAAATCGCCGAAAGTGGCCTGAGGTGTGTATGGAATTGGACAGCCAATGTCAGAATCGATGAAAAGCTGGCATGCTAATTTAGCCGTTGAATCGAAACATGCATGGCGATATAAGATCTGAAAGCTACGACTTACTGAACTCCTTCCAGAATAGAAGCTCGCCATCTTTTCCAATGAATAGAGAACCCAAAACGTCCGATTTGACACGTTGTCGATCGCACCTCGGGGTCTGTTGAGGCCCAAGTTTTGCGCTCGTCTTGCGCCCTCGCATATTAACGCATATTCTATTTGGATGCACGAGATGTTGAGAGCATAGATTGCCTAGAATGAGGTCAGAAAAGGATTAAAATCAAGCTCGTTAGTCTAATACCATTGCGGTTATTGCTTGAAGTGTCATGAGAGAGTCGGGAAGGATAAGTAGGTCCGGAAAATGTGCAAGAGCCACAGAGAACAGTTGCCATGCCTGGCTTTGTCCAGGCACGAAGCCCCCACCATTATTATACTGGGAGCCAAGCGCAAGCACAGAATGATACAAGGCTGACCAGGACTTGTTAGAAGCGAGAAGCTGGGGAAGTTGTGCTTTGGAAGCTGACTCCTCAAACGACCTCCTGTCCAGAAAGGGATAAAGCGGGTGAACTTGTTCGAAGTAGGATGTGATATAAGTAGACGCCGACTTTTTGTCGGCGAGTATTTCCGAGTCCCCAGTTCTGGACGATCCAGGTTCAACAGCAACTTTGTCGATGGATTTCAGACGAGAATTTATCACAGTTGACGCTTTTTCCAGAAGTTCATTCAGTCTGTTATTTCCGAGGCGCGTAGAAAGCGACAGTACCCTGCCCTCTGAGAAGAATGTCAAACTGTATCCGCTATAATCACCCCCTGAGCATCGATTAGTTTCTGTCCAGGATAAAAGGGCAAGATGACATGCCAAAGATACCATTGCCCTAAAATAAATTTAGCTACCACAGGCAGATGCGGAGAGGGGACATTACCTTGAATGGAAACTTTTCATCCTTTAGGCGCTGTGGCGTTTGACGGTCAGCAAGGAGACGGTCAATGTAAAGTTCGGGCAAGCGGGCTGCGGCTGAGAATGAGTGCCGGTCATGGACGTCGGCGTGGCGGGAGCTTTTTGCGCCGTGGTTCTCCACTTTTCCAGCGTCAAGGTAGACTCTCTTCTGGGTCTCTGGGTTACTGGAGGGGGCTGGCACCCCTGACAGTGTTCTGAACGGGGACGGATTTTCTTCCTTCGGCTTCGATCCGAACACTGTTGATAGCGATTCTTGGGCTACTATGATGAGCATCAGTACGAATTGTAAGTGGGTGTCGGCCTGAGTTCGTACATTCGCCATATACCGGATTTATTCGGCTTCGCCTTTGCGGCGGTTTTGCTACACTGAAATGACATTCGCAATTCCGGCGCTATGTGGTGAAAATTAGAGCGCTTCTTTGACACCTCCATCAGGCGACTAGTACAGCTTACCACGCAGTTTTCACATGGCCCTGGGTATCCATGGCCTTGATCATTCCAGGTTAGCAACGACGAAGGCTGGAATTGGTTCAGTCACATACCAATACAGCGGACTTTACGGGCTTTGCAGGCGTCGCACGATTTGAACACTTTGAGAGTTCCAATCATCGTCCCATGTACTTCGTGTTTGGGCAATATTGGCTCGGCGGGTGATGAAGCGGAAGAAGAGAGATGGCTTATAGCGCGAGGGACAGCTCTCAGTGCCCATGACGATGCGGGGAACCATCAATATGAAACCTGAAAGCTTTTGTGTGGGGGCAGTGGCAAGGAGTGCAGGTGGCAAGAAAAAGTCGATAGGGTCGTCACAATTAGGGGCACATGCGATCGAGGGGTGAGAGAAAATTCTAGTTGCCATGGGGGTTGGAGTGAAGGGTTGCCAGAAAGAGCTTCGGAGCCGAGGTTGCCAAGATCTTTAACACCTTCTCGGCTCCGAGCGGACAAATGAGGATAGAGGCGTCACGGCTGTCAACCTTTGCCCTGTCACCTCTCCCCTCCCTGACTGGATGAAGACGAGAAACATTCACTAACCCCAGTATATCGGCCTTTTCCGCGTGGTGTGCAAGGAAAAGCTCAAGGGTGACCCCAAGGACCCAATGAATCCCCTCCAAAAGGCTCAAGGATAGCCCAAAATACTCAAGGAACACCCAGACTATAATATTTTGCCAACCGCGAACATAGCAGATGATCCCACAAACCCAAAATCCTGCATTGTGCCTGCATACTGCCCAGGTGCATCATGGTGCATCATGGATGCTTCGTGTTTCGATTATATCAAGATGTTGGGTTTTTCTTGCAGCTTATTTGGCATCTTCCCCTCGTTTTATCTCTCCTTGTGCAAGCATTTCTATATCACAAGTCTATATCACAGGTTGGCTCCCTCCAACCAGCTCTCACTTCGCTCTCTGAAAAATTGTGCTTCGATTCAACATGATCTACAGCGAGGATTCCAGGTACGAATGGCCGAGTCCGGAGGGGAGCACGGTTTCGGGAGACCAAAATTACGCCAGTGAAGATCGGAAGATTGACATCACCCACACCGGCCGGCCCGTTGCGGAACTCATCAAAAGACTCTCGAGGCGTTGGACCGGGCTGACGGGCGTCCCGGTTGTAGATCCTTTCGACACCAAACACCCCCAATGGACATTCGAGCACACTCTTCGCGCCGCGGTCGAAAGAGCAAAAAATGATAGCGCAGCTGCAATATCCCCCAATGTCTCCCTTCGTTGGAAGGATGTCAAAGTGTACGGAAGCAGTGTAGGTGCGACCACCCAGAAGGGTGCATTGTCATTTTTCAACGACATTATAAATCTTCCACGACTTTTGTGGAAGCGCACTGCAGAAAAAGAGATACTTCACGGAATAGATGGCGTCCTCAACGAAGGAGAGATGCTCCTCGTTCTTGGTGGGCGCGCAAGCGGATGTTCCACACTCCTGAAGACACTGGCAGGCCAAACTGCAGGATACACCGGATGGCATGGATCTATTCTCTATAGCGGTATCCCCGTAGCGACCGTTATGCACCAATTCCGTGGCTGCATTGTTTATAACAGCGAAGTCGAGAGTCACTTCCCTGAGCTCACAGTCGCCCAGACTTTGGAGTTTGCAGCGAGCACCAAGACCCCTCATCAGCGTATTTACGATGTGTCGAGGAAAGCGTACGCGCGAAAAATGAGGGACATTTTGGGTACTGCATTTGGCTTGAGGCACACTTTCGACACCAAAGTCGGAAATGATTTCATCCGCGGAGTTTCAGGAGGGGAAAGGAGGAGGGTAACAATTGCGGAGATGGTAAGCCGTAAGATATGCAGTGTCAAATCAATACTAACTCTCCGGCAGCTAATGACTCGTGCCTCTGTCACCTATTGGGATAACCCTACCCGCGGTTTAGACTCCTCAACGTCCCTCGAGTTTGCCGAAGCTTTACGAGTAGCAACGAACCTCACCCGCAACGTCTCAGTTTCGGCCTTGTACCAACCTGGAGATGCTCTAGCTGAAATATACGACAAAGTCACTTTGTTATATCAAGGGTATCAGATCTGGTTTGGTGATCTCGACAGTGCATTGGACTACTTCGTGGACATGGGATTCGAGTGCCTTCCTCGACAGACGACAGCGGAGTTCTTAATTTCCATTACCGACCCAAATGCTACACGGATAAGGAAAGGGTTTGAGTGCAAAGTGCCAAGATCTCCGGCAGAGTTTGTACTTCGATGGAAGACCAGCACTGCCTATCACAAAATGTTATTGGAGATCCTTGATCAAGAAAATCGGTACCCGGAAAACAATGAGGACTCCATGAAAAGATTCAAGGATCATCTAGCCGGGGAAAAGGCCCCATTCACCTTGAAGAGTTCTCCATATACCCTCAATCTCTGGATGCAATTCGTGACCACCTTCGTCCGGGCGTATCAACGAATCCGAGGACAATACGTCTATTTCCTCGCCTTAACTATCACCATGGTCGTTATTCCAGTCATCATTGGCTCGATGTTCTTTAACATCCCCAATGATACGTCGGGCTTCTTTTCCAGGAGTGGTGTGATTTTCTTCTCTATCCTCTTCAATGTCATCGTCAACTTCGCAGAAGTCAGCTCCCAATTTTCGCAACGGTCTATTGTAGAAAAGCACAACTCTTACGCTATGTACCATCCATTTATCGACGCATTGGCAACGATGATATCTCAATACCCTCTGAAGTTACTCAATGTCGTTATGTTTAGCGCTATTGTGTACTTCATTGCAAATTTGAAAAGAGAGATTGGCCCGTTCTTTATCAATACTCTTTTCACGTACATCCTTTCCCTCACCATGACTGGAATTTTTCGAACTATCGCAACCCTTGCAGCCACCATTGAAACAGCTCTGTCTTGCACAGGTCTGACGATTCTTCCACTGGCCATCTATAGCGGATTCATAATACCTCGGCCCACGATGCATCCTTGGTTCAAGTGGATCTCGTTTGTCAACCCAATTTACTACGCCAACGAGGCTCAAATGGCTGTTGAGTTCCACGGCCGCAAAGCTCCATGCACAATGCTTGTTCCTTCTGGTCCAGGCTTCGAGAATGTCCAAATTTCAAACCAAGTCTGCGCTGTAACCGGAGCGAAGCCAGGCCAAGCGTATGTGCTCGGCGATGACTACATTTCGCTGTCTTTCGACTACTCGTACTCGCACGTTTGGCGTAATCTAGGAATCTGTATAGGGTTTTTCATCTTCTTTACAATCACTTATGCTGTCGCTACCGAATTTAAGAAATCGACTGTCTCCAAAAGTGAGCACTTGGTATTCCGCAAATCCCCGCGGGACTTGAGAAGAACGCGCTTTTCCGACGATGAGGAAGAGCGACCAATTGCCATGGAGACTCTGGACCGGTATGAGCGGAAATATACCACGCTTGTCGGCAGTAACGATGTGTTCTGCTGGCAAAACATTAATTACGATATCGAGATCAAAGGAGAGAAACGCAGACTTCTGAATAATGTTCAGGGTTACGTGAAGCCAGGTACCCTGACTGCGCTACTTGGATCATCCGGTGCGGGAAAGACCACTCTACTCAATGTTCTCGCCCAGAGAGTTGCCACGGGAATTATTACGGGTGACGCGCTGGTCAATGGTTCTCCGTTAGATCGATCTTTTCAGCGTCGAACGGGTTACGTGCAACAGCAAGACGTCCATCTCGCTGAACTCACAGTCAGAGAAGCCTTCCGGTTTTCAGCCTTGTTGCGTCAGCCTAGAGACGTTCCCGTTGCAGAGAAGTATGAATATGTCGAGAAAATTATCTCAACATTAGGGCTGCAACAATACGCGGATGCAGTTATCGGCGTTCCGGAACAAGGCCTCAGTGCAGAGAAACGGAAGAGAATAACCATTGGATTGGAGCTGGTTGCTAAGCCGTCACTTCTTCTTTTCCTGGATGAACCGACATCTGGTCTCGATTCGCAGTCGGCCTGGTCGATTATCAAGTTTCTGAGAGAGCTCGCGGATGCTGGCCAAGCCATTATATGCACCATTCATCAGCCGTCCGCGACTCTTTTTGAACAATTTGACCGCCTACTTGTCCTTGCGAAAGGAGGACAGACGGTGTATTTTGGCGATCTGGGAAAGAATTCGACTACCGTCACGGAGTATTTCGAGAGGAATGGCGCACCAATGTGTGCCCCTACGGCCAATCCGGCCGAGTATATTCTTGATGTGATTGGTGCTGGTGCCAATTCGCATTCTCTCATTGACTGGACTGAGGTGTGGAAAACCTCGCCCGAATATTTTGCGATCACATCTCAGATTCGCAATTTCAAATTTGCGAGGAGAACCATTACAGAAAATAACACGCATTTGACCGACAATTTCGCAACTTCTTGGTTCACCCAGTACTGGGCCGTTCAAAAACGATTGTTCCAGCAGCACTGGCGGTCTCCTGTGTACATCAATGGTAAACTAATAATTAACATAGTGGGTGGATTGTTCCTCGCCTTCACTTTCTACATGGAGAAATCCTCGATCCAAGGTTTGCAAAACAAAACTTTCGCCATTTTCATGATTCTTCTTCTCTGCCTAATCCTGATCGTCCTGCTTCAACCTCGGATGATCGAGTTACGAGACCTCTACGAAGTCCGGGAGCGATATTCAAAGATGTATCATTGGACGACTTTCGTAATAGCAAACATTATCGTTGAAATCCCCTTCAACTTTGTCATTGCATCCCTAGGCTTCATATGCTGGTACTTCCCCGTCGGTTGGTGGCAAGATGTCTCCGCGGCCCGCGGTGCCTTCATGTGGTTCATCTTCATGCTCTATCAACTCTACCACACAACCTTCGCCCAAACCATCGCAATAGTTTCTCCAAACTCCGAGACCGCCGCCATGATCACGATACTCTTTTACACCTTCATCCTGGCTTTCAGCGGAGTCGTTCAGCCGCTGCGGGAACTCGTATCATTCTGGAAATTCGCATACTACGTCTCTCCGTTTACGTGGCTAGTGTCCGCTATGATGTCTACCGGGACCCACAACGTTCCTGTCCACTGTGCAGATGCCGAGATCAATACTTTCCAGCCTCCTCATGGACAGACTTGCGGAGCCTATGCGGGAGCTTTTGCGAACGCATCGATGGCGGCTATATACAATCCTGAAGCCAAGTCAAACTGCCAGTTCTGTCTCTTCTCTGTAGCCGATGCGTATCTTACAGGCGTGAATATACACTGGAACAACCGTTGGCGGAACGCGGCGTTTCTGGTGGTGTATGTCGCGTTCAACGTTTTCCTTTTCTTCGTCGCGTTTTATTACCATTCGAATGACGGGTTCAGAGGTCTGGGTCCTAGATTGAAAGTCTTTGGTACCAGGGCGACCAAATTCTTCAAGAAGTATTTTTGCTAGTTGCTGTTACGGCTGTCTTTTAGATGATGTTTCGATTCTTTTATTTTCTTCTTGTACAATATAAAATTACGCTGGCAGAATCTGGATTCGAGTCGCGATATTTTCTCTACCCCTTTCTTGACGGAAGGGCTCAACGGTTTATTTATCACTTTAGATCGGAATTCTTACTCAACTTAGGAATTTCGTCTATACCATTCTTGTATTTATAAAGTAAGCACCTTTGTTGAACCGATGTTGGTCCAGGTGCTCTCACTACTGAAACTGATTGGTTAGGCCAGTTAACCCTGCTCTTTTATTATGTTCACGTATATTGATGAGAATACGAATCAAATTACTATCGTATGGGGAGCTCTGCGGTTCGAAATTACAGGCTGCATAGTCTAAACAAATTGGGGATTAGCCATTTGCGGCCATTCTATGACGTGGGTGGTTACCTCGACACAAATGCCAAACTCCGGAAGGATGGAAGGATACACCGTTATTCATCAACCACAGCGAAGAGCTAACACGATAGGACATACTCCGCACTTATTTCAGGATGAAGCAGCATTTGCTACCTCCCTCTAAAGGTGGCGGTAGAATTACGTCCACAATCAATATTTCCGTCTGCTTGTCACTCCATCCTCTCCGTATCCCCTTCATTTATTCACAGAACCTTAAATTGGCTTTCCCCTTCCTCTCTCATCAACCACTCACGTCGCCTCTCCTTAAACCCGCCCGAGTCTCATTCTGCAACCACAACCGACACCACCAAATCCGCACAATGTCCCGCTACGCCCATGTCCCCCCTAAGAGCGACGGCGACGCCCGACCTCCAAATCATCTCCGACAAATACCTCCTCGGAAGACTCAAAGACAAAAGCCTTCCTCGTAACCGGCATCTCCTCCGGCATCGGAATCAAAACCCTGCGCGCCGTCCACGCAACCGGCGCCCACGTCTACAGCACCGCCCACGACGTCGCCAAAGGCCCGTCTGTTATCAAATCGCACAACGCCCAACGGCGGCCCCACAACTCTGCTTCCCTTGTCTCTAGACTCTTTTGCCTCTGTGAAGCAGGGCTAGAGGAGTTTCCGAGGCAGAGTGGCGGTTTGCATGTGATGGTTAATAATGTAGTGGCGATGGTGACACCGGAGGGGCGGACGGAGGGTGGGCTCGAGACGCAGTTTGAGACGTATCATTTGGGACATGTTTTACTGTTTCAGCTGTTGAAGCAGAAGCCGTGCGCATGTCAAAAGGTAGAGATAAAGGAAAAGGGCCATGAGAGTTGAATGGAGCCTGACGCGGCTAGAAGACCCTAATGAAACGTAGAGGACTATGTGGACGGACTATTGGTATGGTCTCAAAGCTCATTGAGGTTTCATTATTTGTAGATGTAGAGTAGGTACATGAAAGAATTTTATCACGTATATGATGAGAAATATCTGTATGATGATTTGGGTGTATGAATGCCAAGGAACCAGAGTCGTGCAGACACGAAGGAAGACGGCAAAGTGTGTCGGTGGCGCTTCCGCGACAAAGCTCCGGCCAAAATTTCTTCCGACATTCAATGCCTCGATTGAATAACCAACTGCTGAACTCTCTGGTTGGAAGGAAAGTGGAGAATGTCTTAACTGTCTTGATTGCTGTAAGTCGACCAGAGACGAGGCTATATGCCAGGGGGGCACGTAAATGTGGTAACAAAGAAGAAATCCCTAATTAGCTGAGTTCAACACCAAACTCTCTTAAAGTTTATGAGAAGTATCTCTGCCAATGAAGTCTATCGTTTATCCGTCAATAGCACTCTCTAAACTTCAACTTGTGGTTTCCCTCAGCGCGAGGAATGCTTGTGCCGATCTAACTGCATTTCTTTTTTTCGTACCCACTACACTTGTACGAGGTATACATCTCTTGAAACGACCAGGATGAGTTATCTACCTCATCTCTTTCCGTTACTATTCCGAAATGTTCATGAGCCAAGATTCTTGATTCTAAACAAATTGAGGGTTTCTCTACTCCCCGCAATTGCCGCCCCCGCAAACGCCACAATATGGTGTGGCTTGCCCCACATAATTGGTCTTTTCCGTACTCTTTCCATTTAATTATATGCTAATAAAAAGATGGCGAAATGTTGAATCCAGGATCCTTCTATTATTTCCTTACCATTAAGATCTAAAGTAATATTGAAGCGAAACACGAAGAAAGACTACAGTGCCGATTCGAATTCGCTAGAGTATAACGTTGGAGCTCAAAAAGAGCTTCGTCTGAATTATCAACCTAGAGAGGAGTTGTCCAGATGGAGGGCAGAGGATACTACTACACAGCAGCTGGAGCGGCGCTGGTAAGAACTCTTGTAAACGCGATCAACGTTCCGTTCCTGTTTACACACAATACCCACAGAGTACCCATTTCTTCCTCCAATTCCACGAGCCAAGACCAATCGACGTGATATTCCTCCTATTCCTATCAAATGCCATTCTCCTCACCATTCTCGGGGCGTACTCCGCCATGCCAACGCGTCTCATAGCGCCACTCATACTCCAGCTCAACCTCACATACTTCACAACCCTTTCCACATCCATCTTCATATACCGCGTCTTCCTCCACCGCACCCGCCACTTCCCAGGTCCGTTCTGGGCCTCCTTAAGCAAGTTCTGGGCCATGTACACCGTTAGCACAGGCGAGTACCACCGTCGCGTCCGCAAACTGCACCAAATCCACGGCGACTTCGTCCGCGTCGGCCCTCGCGAGATCGATATCTGCAACGTCGACGCCATTACACCCATCTACGGGGTTGGGTCAAAATGCGAGAAAGGCCCATGGTACGACGGCCCCATGATGGGAAGCCATGAGCGATTTCTCCAGATCTCCGCAGGCACGGATCATCAATGGCGTCGACGGATCTGGGACGCAGGATTCAGCTCCAAAGCCCTCCGCGAATACGAGCCCATAGTCCTCCACCACGTCAATGAACTAGTCGCAGAGCTGAGCAAGATACCCGAAAACGAGGTCGTTGATCTAGGCCTCTACTTCTCCTTCTTTACCTTCGACGTCATGGGCGACCTTGGCTTCGGCAAATCCTTCAACATGCTCCAAGGAGGCGCGAGCAGCGACTACATGCGCATTGTACAAGGCTTCGCCAACTTCAACTCTCTCATCTGCACAATCCCCTGGTGCTCCACCGTCTTCGCCTACCTCCCCAAAGCCAAAGGCGCCGAAGCCCTCTTCCGCTTCGCCGCCGAGCAGGTCAAATCGCGACTCCCCCTCGGCACCTCCCGCAAAGACGCCTTCTCGTACCTCCTCGGCGAGGACCGCGTGACACGTCGCTCCTACAATAAACAGCAAATCGTGCTCGAAGCGCTGAATCTCATCATCGGCGGCTCGGACACCACATCGTCTACCCTCGCGTCAGTGTGGTACTACCTCATCTCTCACCCTTCGAAGTACAGACGCCTCCAAGCCGAGATCGACGCCCACGATGGCGCGCTAATGCACACTCACCTCTCCAAATTTCCCTACCTCAACGCCGTCATCCACGAAACCCTGCGCCTACTCCCGCCCGTCGCGAGCGGCATGATGCACCGGGTCACGCCGCCCGAAGGCCTCCTCATCGGCGAGACGTACATCCCAGGCAACGTGACCGTGGGTGTTGGCGCGTACGAAGTGCAACGAGACCCCCGCTACTACGGCCAGCCGGACGAGTTTATTCCCGAACGGTGGATTGGCGAGGGGCCGGCGCCGTTTAATAGGAATGCGTTTCTGGCATTTTCGGTGGGCCCGTACGGGTGTGTGGGGAAGCATCTTGCGTATCAGGAGCTGTGCGATTTGACGGCGGCTATGTGTAGGGAGTTTGAGATTGAGTTCGCCGAGGGGTGGGATCAGAGGGGGTATGAGGGGAGTATTAAGGACAAGGTTATTTCTACGAGGGTATATTTGCCTGTTGTGATTAGGAAACGGATGTAGGATGTTGTTGAGCATGTTGAGGCACAGCGAATGCTCAGAGCCCTTCCGTTATCCGCTGATTTAAGCCAGTCAAAGCCATCGGCCCGTTAGCAGTTGCTTCTCGAAAAGAAGCCGTGAACGGAGGGGACGGGAACCTTGGCCGGAAAGCTGTTTCGATGTTGTCGACAGACCTATCGTGGGAGTTATGTTGAAACAAGCATCTGTATTTACCATTCATTATGGGAGTTGTGGTGCACGTTGGGAAATTTTAGCCGCGAGGAGAGAGCTGCGAAGCGAAGCGAAATGTATTTGGAAACGACAGTTGGCCAGTGGTGTCGGAGATAGCAAAAGCAATAGCTCTGTAAGGCGGAAACATTAGATCTCCACACTTCGTAAAATGGTGAGTAAATAAAGAAGAAAACACGGTACAGGGCATAAAATAAAGATGAGTGACAGTTCCGCAAGTGGCCGAGATAGAATAGCAATCCAAAGCTTACAGTAATATGACTTGTTAAACAACAACAGGGTATAATCCCTAAAAAAGCAAGAGTTGTTCTACCCTCGATTTCAGGTCTCCGACAATTCCATGGGCAATATAATTTCGTCCGGGAATAAAGATCGAGATTCTGCAGTAGATAAATTAGCACGACCAACCAATTCTGATGAACACTCGTCGGGCGGAGATCATACCAGTAAAATATTTGCCAAAGCCTAGATTCTTGGTTTTGGTAGCTAGATGGGGTCTCACTATAACTGCTCTCTCATGCCCATAAAGCATTTGTTCCGAGACTGAAACGGTGGTAAGGCCGATGAATGCAGAGAGTAATGTAGTGGAGGTTGGCAAAGTGGCAGAAGAAGTTATAGATAGTGATCCTATTTCGGAACTGACGATGATAGGCAAGCCACTTGAAAGATATTCGATACGTATAAGTTGGGCTATCAAAGTCGATGAATGTAATGTCCACCAGTTGAAAATCGAACTTGCAGACGAGAAGGTGACACTCCCCACGTCACGTTCGGTCTTCCAAGATGAATTTGGCAGTATACACAACGCAATGAAGGCTTTGGTCCGCTCGGAGGAATATAGAGGGCTTATGGAAGTACTGATGGTGCTCATGACTTCGGTCGGGCGAATGTCATCATTTCTATCGATCATTGTTGACAATCCGACTATCACGCCCATTTGGGGCGATAACGCAGTCGTAGTCAGTACTTTGAGATATCCTGTAGATGGGTCTGAAGGTATGGCTCCTTGATCGAACAGATCCGAGCTCAAAGGAACCACAAAGCGCCATATATGCCGGCAGATGCAGCAAAGTCATAAAATACACTCTTTCACAATCAGGGCTCCGGCCTTTGGTCTCCTGTACAATCATATTATGCACCAATCCATACAGTATATTTATTGGATTTGAGGACGACTGTGACAAACCTGCGCGCAATACCGCTTATCCTTCTCCACCACTTCCTATTCATCTAGCTCCCTTGCGTCATGGTTTCTCAACTAGAGCAGGAACACATTAACACAAAAAACTCCGGCTCGCATCCACTTGATCGCATTGAAGATTCATTTCCTAGTGGGGGAGAAGCTCATGCGAGAGTAAGCGGTCAAGATTCTGGACAAATGGGTGCGGCAGTCTGCGCGTCCCTCGAAACTTCGTTAAATGCTTGATGGCCTCAGAGACTCCAGTACCAATGCTGACCGGAAATTTGAGAGTTCTTGAATGACTGCCTTGTCGCAAGGCGGAGCAGGCGGTCATGAATACTCAGCCGTCTTTGCTGGCAGCCAAACTTCAACGTCGCTACGGCGGTCCGCTCACCTGGATTTCGCAAGAATGACGAAAAGGGATCCGTACCCAGCATCATTTCTGGTTATACGGTGTATTTTGTTCTTGAATAGCTGCTCGGAACGTTAAGAGGGAAGTATTTCGAAATCACGTTGTCGTGACCTAAGCCTCACAAGACTGAAACAACAAGATCCTTGTGGCTTGAAAGTACATCAAGGTAGCAGGACCACTTTAACTATTTCAATTAGAAGAGATTGCAGAGATTAGGCCAAGAATACAGCACCCTCGTGCAGCCGGTGGCCAGAGGTTGGTTGTGGAGTTGAGCCCTAGGCTCATTCAAGCTTTGCCGAGCCAGAATGTCCGAGATATTAAATTCCTGGTGCTACGCTAGAAGAAGTATTAGGAGTCTGTAACAACTAATAGGGTTTTTTTTTATATTTTTTTAAGGAAACTAACGTAATCGGCTACGTTATACCACAATACAACTAGAGGTATGGTTACCTCGTGTACGGTTCTACCTTGTGTATGTCTCAGTTCTCAGTCGGTAAGAAGTCCCTAGCTAGCTCAGGCAGGTGGACAAAAGTAACAATTGCATTCACTACGTATTCTACAGCTTGCAGCAGGCGGGCAGGTTGAATAACAAGACGTAGCTTGAAGAGCCGAAAATTTAAGGGAAAGCGCAAGGAAATCTTCCGCTACCTGTACAATCTCGGGAGCAGCTCCTCTAGCTAATAGTGGTCTTCGTGCCATTGAGCAAATTGCAGGTGAATTCCTATTGGCTGCTTCCTTCTGTACAGCTGCGGCAGCTTGTTTACAGGTGCTCTGCAGACGGCTCCGTGGACGGCCTTGCGAACTGTCAATCTCAATGTGTCGAACCTTCAAGGTAAAGTTGATGATACGTTGACTGGACTAAACGAGATCCGAAATAAGGTCGAGGTGTGGGTAACCATTCAGCTGAATGATACATCCACTTACTATTAATTGCAGATTATGGATCAGAGACACCAGCTAGAAAAACTTCCCAATGCAGAGTACGCCGCCTTCAATGCATTCAAGAAGGATGCCCCTCGTCCTTCAACGTGCCATCCAGGGACCCGGAAAGAGATCCTGGAAGACATCCGGGGCTGGGGCGAGGGCCACGATGAAAACTGCATACTCTGGCTCAGCGGCATGGCGGGCACTGGCAAGTCAACCATTGCGCGTTCTGTAGCCGAGATCTTTCACAAACGAAAACGTCTTGGAGCCAGTTTCTTCTTCTCTAGAGGCCAGGGGCTCAGAGCTGAAGCAACGGCACTCGTCACCACTCTCGCCATCCAGCTGGCAGAAACATTTTCCGACATCACACCCTACATATGCCGTGCAATAGCTCAACATAGCAAAATTGGTGAACTATCTCTGTCCGACCAGTGGGACCTCCTTATTCTTCAACCTCTGTTGACCCTAGGTGACAGCTTGCTTACACTTCTAGTCCTGATCTTTGTGATTGACGCACTGGATGAGTGTATGGGCAATGAGTACGTTCCAGAGATACTTCGACTCCTCGCCAGGGCGAACGATCTCAAGATCGTACAGCTCCGAATCCTCGTCACGAGCAGGCCCGAACTGCACATTCACCGCAGTGTGAAACAAATACCTGAAATCCTTCGTCGTGATCTAATGCTCGACTCAGTTCTAGACGGGCGCACGGAGCGTGATATCTCCATATTCGTGGAAGCCAAGCTGGCAGAGATTGCGAAGACCCACGTTCTTGAAGACTGGCCAAGTAAGAAAGATACGAAGCAACTCGTCAAGAGAGCCGGTCGACTTTTCATCTACGCCGATACAGTATGCCGCTTTTTGGGCTTCGACCCGGATCCAGAAGAACGTCTCTCCGAGATGCTTGACGCTAGCTCCACTGGCCATTCATTTACAAAAGAGCTTGACAACATATCCATGCTTATTATGGGGAAGTTAATTGTTAAAGACCACGATGAGGCAAACAAAGCTACATCCACGCTCTTCAAGGAGATCGTTGGGTCGATTATCGTTCTGATCGATGCATTCTCTATCAAACCCTTGGCCGAACTTATCGATAAGCGGCCGACTAAGGTAAAGCAAAAGATACTGAATCCCTTGCGCTCCGTTTTAGCTGTCCCTGATGACGAAACTTCTCCTGTTCAATTATTCCACCTCTCATTCCGCGACTTTCTTCACGACAAGACGCGGTGCTTCGATCCTCAATTCTTGATCGATGAGGAAGCGGCGCACCATCATCTATTTGTACGGTGTCTTGATCTCATGGAGAATCACCTGAGAAGGGATATATGCGGTCTTCGGCGCGCTGGAGTCCTCGCCTCTGAGGTGGAGAAAAGCAAGGTAGAGAGCTGCCTTCCTCCAGCGGTCCGGTATGCATGTCAGTTCTTCGTCACCCATCTTCAAGGGGCTAAAGTCAGCTTGCATGACGGTGGACCTCTGCATATGTTTCTCCAGATACACTTCCTTGACTGGCTTGAGGCTCTTAGTTTGACAGGGAAGACTTCTGACGGTGTTCTTGCGATAACCTCATTAGCCCCTCTTACTATAGTGAGTAAATCCGCAGCTCATTCAACAGATTCTGGCTGACATATAAAGGCTATGGAAAGCCCGGATCTCCACGCGATCCTCCACCATGCAAAACGGTTCATTCTACTCAACCAATCAATTATTGAAAGGGCACCTCTCCAAATATATTGTGCAGCTCTTATCTTTACATCACAATTGAGTGTTATACGAAGGTAATTTGACAACCAAATACCTCGTTGGATCTGCGGATTCCCAAGAGTGCAAGATGACTGGAGCGCTTTGGAGCAGACGCTCGAAGGCCATTCGGACTCGGTCTTAACCGTCGTGCTCTCGCCCGATGGAAGTAGGCTGGCGTCAGGATCCTATAATAATTCTGTACGGGTGTGGAATGTCTCTACAGGAAAAGTGGAGCAGACGCTCAGGGGCCATTCGGACTCGATATTGAGCGTGGCGTTCTCGCCCGATGGCAGTAGGCTGGTGTCAGGATCCAGTGATAATACTGTACGAGTGTGGAATGTGGTCATAGGACAAGTGGAGCAGACGCTCAGGGGCCATTCGGACTTGGTATTGAGCGTGGCGTTCTCGCCCGATGGCAGTAGGCTGGCGTCAGGATCCGGTGATTGTACTGTACGAGTGTGGAATGTCGCCACATGACAAGTTGGAGCGGACGCTTGAGGGCCATTGGGGGTCGGTCAGGAGTTTAGTGTTCTTGCCCGATGACAGCGACTCCCATTCGTTCTACACAGTGAATAACTCAATGGATTGGGTATTTCGGAATGGGTCGAGGATTTTGTACCTTCCCTTTGATTATAGGCCTGCAGAGTTTGCTACCGAAGGTAGTACAGTAGCAACGGGGACTAAGACGGGCCGTGTTGCAATCATTGGCTTCCGCCCCGATGTTGAAGTTGGCAATATTTAATTAATGTGAACCTATGGTTATATTATTTTAATAACTCTTCTATAGAGAGGCCTGGGGGAGCTCTAATATTAGATTCACGCACTGTAAGACGTGGGTACGCTTCGTCTTTCTCAAGAGTCCCTTGTACAAGGTGATTTGGCATTATCGTATTTTATCTCATGCAATGATGTTATATCTCAGTGACAATAATCGTGTTCAGCTTAGACATGCCAGCGCAGTCAATCCGCTCGCATGGACATTACGCCAGCAATGCAATTCCCTAATGCAGTCGACCGTAAGATGTATTGTAGCTTACCGATTTAATGGTTAGATTTCCAGAGTTTACGTTGAGGGCGAAGGAAAGAAGACTGCGTGGCGTCATAGACAATCCCATATATCCGGCATGGTAGTGGACCGTCGAAGGCAGCAGTATGAATAAACAAGCAACGCTCACATCTTCCGCATCGACAAGTTAGCTTAGCTTGCGGTTTACTAGGATAAGCCGTATGCCTAGGAATTGGGGCGAGGAGAGATCAATGATTGGAGGTGGTGGGAGCGGCGGTGTTTCGTATGGGAAGGATTTAGGACGGCGCAGCCGAGGAACTTTCGGTGTTTGGAAAGACTAAGGGGTTGACGAGAGAGGAGCAAAATGAAACTGACGGGTGGATTGAGGGAGCTGAAAAGAGAAGAGGAAGAGGAAGAGGAAGAGGAAGAGGAAGAGGAAGAGGAAGAGGAAGAGGAGAGGGTGGTGGGAGGGTTCTTATAGAGAGATCAAAAGCGATGGGCGGCATGGCGAGCGCCATATCACAAACGGAGGGAGCCGAAATCTGAAGCGAGTTCCTCGTTAACGAGATTCCATACATAATGAAAGCCTAAATTTAAGAGCGTCGAAATATGCTGTAAAATTTACATCCGAAGAGGGCGATCTGTTCTATGCCGCATTTCTCCCACCCTCCGAACTGGATAAGCCTCACTCGGGCTCGCACACACCAACGGGCTGGACCGAGATATATTGCTAACTTCAAGGCCAGCTGAGATTTGTTATTACAGCTGCGGTTGAGACTGATGCTAAAGCATACCGAGAGAATTTCTTCCATCCAAAATCCTACAGACCATCCAATGCCGTGTTTTCATGCCAAAGAATGTCCTCTTATAAGCCCAAACAAAATCCTCATTCGAGCCCAAACAATAACCCCTATTCTACCCCCAAAGCAAGCAATCTGTTTCTTAAGTCCAGCGGTCTCGCGGCTGGATTGACCACTACACTGCACATGCCGCCCATCCTGAGCAGCCCGATATATCCCGGTGATACTTCCTCCGCAAGCACTTCGATACACCGCACCGCTTCGTCCTTCGAAATGGGACTGCGAACGGATCCTTGCAAGGCCTGTACTAGTGTAGCAATGGAGAATGATACTCTCTGCCCCATTCCCTTGCCAGCCGCCAGCAGTGACAAGACACTCAAAACCTCCTCAGCGCGTTGCAGTGCTGCCATCCGCTCAAGCTCTGCAGGCGTTGGCGGATTAGGGAGAGAGGCTTGAAAAGCCTGTTTAGCAAGTATTCGGTCGAGAAGATTGGTTTTGCGCGTAGTTGCGAATTCGGTGATCTTAGTCTGAGTCGGTTGGTTTTCTTTTCCTGTTGTATATCTGCTCTTCTTCTGCGCCCGCGCCTGCTCCGCGTCGTCTTTGAGGTCTTGCAACCGCTTCCGGCCCTTCTCGCGGAGTGGCGCTACTTTGGCGAGTGAGGAACATACTTCAATCTCTCCCCGCGGAAGGCCGGCGATGAATTTGAGGAGCATGGATGGGTTGGGAGTGAGCTGGAAGGTGGTCATATTCGTAGTCGTGGCCTGGGCCTTTGCGAGCCCTAGAACCTTCCTTGGCCGACCTCGTTTCCTCGATGGCATAATTGGTCTGACTTCATGCACCTGATCAGCCTGATAAATATTCTTATTCCCGATTTGCGCTCTCCAAAGATTTTCCAAGCCGTCAACGAAAGCCTCATTTAAGGTATTCTCATCAACGTGTCTTGCCATGATCCCGCGGCTTTGGGCCTGCTCGCTCATTTCCAAGCAAATCTTGCCCTGGCCATAATCTGACAATCGAAAAGGTTGTTGCTGCCGCAGTTCCTCCGCCGCCCTATCCATAACGCCAATGCATATTCTAATATCGTCCAACGTGACTTTGCGCCTTCCCCACACTGATGCAACCGAGGGAGCTAAGACTCGTAGATCGACGGGGGTCGCGATGCCATTGTGCGCATAATGAAGCGAGAGCGCTGTGAGAAAGGAGGAGTGCAAGGTGACCAAGTCGTTTAGCTCGATGGGAAGTCTGGTGTTTGTAGGCGACAGCATGATGATATGTAACAATGATTCCCGGGTTAATATATCTGGGTGGGATAATTATTGTCAGAATATGGAGAAATGGATGTCGTGGTGTGTAAGAAGACGGATGTGTTTGTGGGGGAAGATTTGGAGGAGGTTGGTGAAAACAACGCGATTAGGGGTTGGCACGCGTCGGAACACGAAAACTTCGCGCATTTGGCGCTAGTCTTAGAATGGATTTAATTGGTTCCCCTCGGCAACAAACCACCCGAGCAGAAACAATTATTCTGTATGCGGGATAGCCAACGCTTGCAATCATGCAGTGAATACATAAATTGACAAGAATTGCGTGAATGGGTGATCTGTACGAATCTATCTTCTCGCTCCGTATTAAGGGATACATGCGCTAGTAATACCTGTCCTTGGTTACCTTCAGTGATTATTAGGTAGGTAACTAAGAAGTATCGAGTAATTTGCGGAGTATTGGGATGGAATTCAAATGAGGAATTGAGAACCTTCGGATACTCCAAAGACACGACTGCAGCCGGATCTCCACAACGTATTTAACCCAGGCTTGTAATATATCAGTATTTGCCTCGTGCCTCTCGAGATTAAAGTAATTGTTCAGACAATGCCCATCAAGCTACAGGCTCCAGTTTTGTTGTCTTATGTAGGTCAGTGTATTGTGGTTTCTTGGATGCATCGTCACTCTGAATGTTTCAAAGGCACCACCATTGGTCCAGGACGGCTGGGTACTCGAAGAGACAGTTATGGTGCCTGCTCGGGTGAATGAATGCAATATGATTGCTCCTGATCCAGTAATGTTTGGTTCAGAAGAATCAACCATACAGCTCAAGCGGCGGCCGGGCCAGCAGGCGGAGGGTAGCAGTTAGCAAAGGCAGACTTTTGTGGTAAACAGCCACTGACCAAATATGTGGTACAAAGTGTGTAGTATGGGAAAGGAGTAGAGTTGCCATGATAATGTTCAGAAGTCATGACAGTAAAGAGAAACTACTGATTCACCCTGTACATTCCACCACAACGTTACCACATCAAACATCATCGCTCATTATCCGTAATAACCCATGAATATGCCATCATTTCCTGGTCCTTACTTGCCACCAAACCAGCTGCCGATCCAGCTCTTTGACTGGGCAGCCTTCTGCTCCACCGTCTTGTCAAACTTATCAACAGCACTAGACAAATCCTTGCCAGCCTCTTTCCTGTATTCATCGAGCTTCTTCTCGGCATTCGCGCGGTAGCCTTCGAGCTTAGCGTCAACTTTGCTAGTTGTCAATTTAACGTCATCGATCTACATATCAATCACATCAGCATAGGAAACTTCAGAGGTACTAAAGAGAGCAGGGGTGAGCTAACCGCGCTGTCAATATTCTGACCAGCTTGCTCGGTATAGACCTTGGCTTGAGTCTTTGCCTCCTTTTCTTTGCCAGGGAGCTCTCCCCTCACCTTGGAGGTAATTTTCGCAGCGTCATCTGAAGAATGTAAGTACAATCGAATGTGGTAAAATTATATGAGATAGACGAACGTTCAAACTGCTTCTCGGCGACCTTAGGACTACCGCCAGCATTGTAAAGGTAGTAGGTACCCAAGCCAACAGCGGCGACACCTCCCCAGATGGCCGTCTTCCGTGCTGCCATTGTTCAAGTGGATGAGAGTAGAGCGTTTTGGTTATTTGGAAAGTTAAGAAGATGAGGATGCGATTCCCAATTGAAGACGGGAGAGTGGGAAAGCGGATGGGTGGATGGCAGGTACTTGACCATGGTGTGGAGAGGTCAGGTGTTTGTATTAGAGCTCCCTGTCTTTCAGCAAGCTGCCTTGGCCAGTGACGTCGGTCTTTCGTCTCCGCACTCACACCACGCTTGTGTCAACCACACTCTCACCGTACTTTACCAACTTCAACCCCCAACTCCTTGTATCCACTCTAACTATTCACTCCATTATTTTGGTATGTGGAGGGTTGCATTTACGACTTCCTTGGTGACTGAAAAAGAAAGGTGTACACTCGCTCGGTCCTGCCTTATGCGGTTCGATAGGTAGCTGCTTTTGAGAGCAGACGTCCCTGCTGCGTCAAACAGGCCACCGTACGCCGAACTCTCACCCCTTCAACATTTCCTATGCACTCAATAGTAACAGTGAACTTAAAAAAGATTACTCCATACATCAAACCGATGCAGCTCTAGTCTTTCTCCTGGCACCCGTCAGGTCTCTGGCATCGCCACTCCGGAGCCTCCATCCTACGACTATCTCCCCGACCCCTCCCGTTACGAACGCAACATGGCCGACCCACACATAAGCCTCATCGATCACACCGAGGAAGTTCGGGAAGAGGACCAAGAACCTGTGGAGAAGCCGCCAGTGGAAGAATCGCACATAGACATTCTCTACGAAAATCAGCGAGGCTGGTTCATCTTCGGCATGCCACTCTTCTCTCAAAAAGCCCTATGGAATCTCAAAGTCGATCCGAGTCCTTGGCTAAATGCGGACTTTAAACCCGTTGCCGTTGACATTAGAAATGCACAAGTCCCTGATCCAAGCTGGGTTTGGGAATGGAAATCTTGGTACGTCGATATGTCTCATGATGTCGACGAAGAGGGATGGCAATATTCGTTCTATTTCCGGAAATTCGCGTGGCATGGGAATCATCCTTGGTTTCATTCTCTCGTTAGAAGGAGACGGTGGCTTCGGAAACGTGTCAAACAGATACTACCCCCGAAAACGAAGGACAATCGCGAACGACTGTTTGGAGAGACATTCAGCATTGGAACAACCCTAGCTCGGTCGAGCACACATGGGCGGCCGCTCAGTGTGGACACTGGGAAACGGGTTGAAGTGGAAGAGGTAGACGAGGATATTAGAGACATTCCGACACTCATGACCCGCTTGAAGAATGCCGCGATTGACAGGGAGAAAATTGTGGCTGTCAAACGATTCATCGATGATTCGGGAGAGGAACTCTACTACCTGGCGGAGAGAGTAGGTTCTTATTTCCATAATGCCCGTAAAAGCCCGGAGGTCCTTAAACTAGTTTCGCCTATATAACAAGACCTCTCCAGCTTTCGTCTGGTTTCGCTATACATTTTTACGCCTTATGGTGTTTAAAACTAACGCTACATCACAGATACCTGCCATCATGTCCATGCTTATATTTCAAAACTCACGTCGTCAACTTCTCACCAATTTGATGCGTACTTTCGAGGCAGCCAGGGAGCACCGCGAAGAGCATAAGATGAATGGCAAGCCTGAAGATGAGTTTGAAGAGCGAAGGATCGACAACCTCATCAAGGCTATTAAAGCAGCTGATGAAGAATGTAAGAAGCTTGAATACTGGAGTGACATTCGAGGCATGACAAAAGGTGGGAATAACCTGGCTGCATCGGATGTTCATGACTGGGACCACACTTGGCATGGAATCGATTCAAGCGGCCCCGTACATCCTTAAGCAAGACTCAGAATAATCGCGGTTTCATACCATGTCCATAGTTGTAGTATGCACGCGATCAAAAAAATTCCGACAAAATCGGAGGCCGAGAGTCCCCCCTTCAGAGAGCAGGACTCTACAGAAGTCTTGAACGACGCTCAGCACCTTCAGCATGATTGAAGAAGATTAGTTGTGCTTCCAAAAGTTGCAGCCAATCCTCCAAGATCGCGGCCATGTTTGTATGCTGCTATGCGGTCAATTTCTCGTAATGTATTTCTTAACTCTAGCTACCGGTACCACACTACCCTCGCTTAGTCCCCGCATCTACACACTCCTTTTGCGCCGCCAACAACAACTTTACGTCGCCCTACCGGTAAATGCTCCTCAAACCTGCCGTCATATTCCTTATCAGTGACACTTCACTGGCATTGCCTCCATCTCAACACCGGCGTCCAAACCGCAGGTCCATCATGCAACTACCACTTCCAAGTCCTTTTCTTCCACTCACCCAGCTCCATCTTCGAGATTCTCAAGCGCCTCCAGACCCCATCGCTCATCGGCCACCATGTCCTCGTCCAAGCGCTAAATTACTGTTTCTGATTCTACCTCCGCTTGCAGCCGCACGCCCACGCCCATGTCCACGCAATGCTGCAGTTTTTTTTTGCTGAGAGTCCTGCTGGAACCGGGGTTGATGGATATCATGACGGATGCGACATTCACGCTATATTACGCCGCGCCGACGACGAAAGCGGGCGCTGGGGTGTTGGTGGGGTTGTCACGGCTTGCTGTATTGGCGAGGGCTGTGCAGTGTGTTGTGTTGGCTGCGTTTATTTGGGTGAGTTATGTGAGAGGTACGGCGGTACTGAGAGGGTGACAGATTGGTGTTGGTGGGTCGGGTTCAGACGAAGATAAACGAGAATTTGAAGGTTAGAAGGTTAGAGTTATGTTGTCGAAGTTCGTGGGGAGCATGGAGGAGAGCCCGGGGGAAAGGGGGTGTGAGTTTGGGTATGTCTTCGTTGTTGTATGTGCGCATGGGGGAAAGGTGAGCAATGCTGTATTGGTGGTGCGTAGAACGTGCTGCTATAGTAACAGCAGGAGAGAGGTTATACTGGTCTTTACACAATAAAATTTAATATAGATATTAACCAAAATAACTCTCAAGCATAGTATACAATAAAAATCCAAAGCATATATTTCCCAGCTTTAAGTAAAGAATGTTATAGCAGCGTATACGCTTATAACATGTCATATATCAAATATTCAGTTAATACGGATAACATAGTTAATAATTTGTTTAAAAGTTATGCTAGCGGGACTGGGATTAGGACCGTTGGTGGTGTATTATTGAAGGATAATGTGTAGACGAAACGTTGGACGACGAGATGATAATCGAATATGAGGAGGGGCTAACGGATAGGTCGAGATGGCGTATTACTATTGTGATTAAGAGCAGCAATTCTAGCACCGAAGATTCTCGCTCGCAAGAAGAATTAGCTTCACAATGGCGTTGAAAGGGGTGTCGGGATATGCAACAAGTCGACGCGCAAGACTGCGACGGTAAGGTAGCAGAGAGAGTTGAAGGAAGGTAAGGGCCGATGGATGAAGTGGTTCCAGTAAGAAAGGTGGGTGGCTGAGTGGATACCGTTAACCGGACAAAGGTAAAGCGAACTAGAAATCCCATCACCAGGAAGAGTGAAAGCGGCTTTCTTTAAATATTGGCCGGGCAGTTAGTCAAAGACAAGACATCATATGTAAAGCACCTAAATAATCAATTTGGGTAAGGCAATTAGGTTGAAACAATCATTGGATAATCTACCTACGGTAACTGTTGCTTTGAGGCATGAGGAAAAAGAAAGCAAAGCAGCGAGACATAATAGAAATAAGGAAATGGCAGGGGGTAAATAAATGAAATGCTGTCCGGAATATATAATGCTCCCCCACTTAGCCAGCCCCCTGCGCGGATTAAACCTGCCTTATATCACCTCCGTCCAAACATTACTGCCCGAACCCGAACACCTTCCACTCCTATTTGCGGAGCGCTGAATATAGCCATTGATCCATCTAATTGCAGGAATAGGCCGTCGTTTCTGAATGCGTTCCTCCAGTTTCCAGTTGCGGATATAATTTCGAAGCTCGGTTTCCAAATCTGCCTCCTCGGTTAGTTCGCATTTGAGATACGAATGCCGCTCACGATACCACCTCTCCCTCTCGAGACTCCTGAGAACTTCTGATGGCTTAGGATAAGGTGAAGCCTCGCCCTGCTCGCACTCACGGCTCCAAGTAGTGGCATTCTTGATTTGCTCGATCTTCTCGTCGTATTGCTCTTCGGTTTCGCTCCTTTCTTTTGTTCACATTGTAACGTTGAAGATGTCCGCCTTGGTGTGGAGTTTAAACATCTCTGCTAATACTATTATTGTCTTGAAATTTATCTCATTGAGCCGAGAAGTTACGCGTGACGCGTCCATTACGGGGTTCACGCTAAGTAGGTTGTCGAAACCCCATTCAGGGAGCTTTGGACAATGGCGTCATATGAAGTTCAAAATCTCCATATCTGGGCGGTGTAAGGTCGACTTCCAGATGGCGGATTGAAGGTCGAAAAGCTGAGGAGAGGAAGTAGCATCGCCCCGAGACAATGACAGCCCATTTTTCTTGGAACCGTGCTTTCAATCTTGAACGTATTCTCTCGCCGGAATACGTCGAACACATTTTTCGCAAAGTCTTTACAAAAGCGTGCTTTGCGCAGGCACACCCTGTAATGTGGTCCGAACGTGCTTGTTGTGATCGTGCAACGGTGGGCAACCGTGTACATGTATATGTTTAGTTGTATCTCGGTTCGCAGAGGCAAGCCGGTGAGTTGCACTATGGCTGTGGGTGGTTGTGGAACTTCAAGCTTAGTATCGACTGGGAATTCGAGGGCTCGCCTCATAGCTATTATGGGTGTTTGTAAAACTTTAATCTTGGCCTCGACTGGAAATTTGAGGACTGACTCCATGGTTGTTGTGGGTGTTTGTGGACTTGTAGATACTAGGAGGTTGATCTGTAAAATGGCAAAAGACGGCCGATTGGTAAGATTAGGAGTGTCGGTAGCCAATTGTGTAGTGTATTCAAACGTGCGACTTGAGAAGAAATGGCGGAAGCCAGAAACTTGCAGTGGGTTGTGGATGGAAGGAATCGAACGGTTTGCTAGTAATTATAAAAACTTAAGGCTTACAAAAAGTTCTTAGCTTTTTTTACGCACTTGGGCATACTTTGTGCGCCAAGCTGACGTACAGGAGTTCAAGATGGTGAAGGGAATTCTTGCCCCACGCTAGTATTCGAGGAAGAGACTTTACCAATCTTGACTCCAACATAGAATTTTCCCTGGGTTGGTACTTTCGCTGACGGTTTCACTCGCGACGAAGATGCTGTTCTGCAAGTTGGCATACTTCTCGCCATCAAAGTCGGATGTCGTAAAGCTGGGCTAGAATTGGGGAGCAGGCGCAAAGTTCACCCTAGCGCATTCAATCCATCATTATCCAATTTAGCTCTACGAGGACATAGAGGCTGATAATACGGACCCCTGCTCAGGCCGCAATATTGCGGCCGTCACTTTACACAGACCTATACTTCCTCCAGCGCTCAGATATCCCAGGTCAAGCTGTACGCAGCAGTAAACAGCAGAATGAGTATGAACGACACGGGTCCTCCGTACGATTGTTTTAACGGTGTTCCAAGTTTGTTAGCAAACTCGCTACTAAGTAATATTCCACCATATCGGGATAAATCCTCGAAAAGGTAAGGCAAGAAGGTATATGAATTCCAGAGAAGCGCTGGTCCGAGGTAGTTGAATGACTTCATCTTGATATGCCCGATATAACGATAATAGGCCTGCTTGGGATAGGAGATAAGAGCTTGGGCTGCCGTTTATATGGCGCCCTCGTTCATTGGTAAGAAGCTGGTTGGCCTTTTAATTGCTTACCCATATGATATTATCGCCAGTAATAAGAAGAGCCATCCGAGATGTAAATTGAATGAGAAAGCCGCTTAAATGATTAAGGCTTGTTAGGGCAATACTAGGTACCCTGATGAGATGAAGGTGTGGGCCACGGTTGAGATACCGATTGGCTATCATGACTCAGAATCGTAAGCAAGTTGTGTTTAGCGCAGCAGTAACTGTGATGTAAGGCGTAGGTGCTCTCCACTGAAAAGGGTATTTCAGTGTGAGTTATGGTCGAACAAGCAGTCGGTGTATTCTTTACCCCTGTAAGTTTACCACTAGTCGCCTTAGGTTCGGATGCAAGATCGCATACTAGGCTTCGGTTTCGCGCCACGCAGGTAGCTATAGACAAAGTCAGAAAGACGCTCTGAATATCCAAATCTTTTTCAGAAGTTAGAAAGAATGTCATCGTGAACAGTCAGCTACGAATACTCCGGTCTTTCTAACATGAGGGCCGAAGTCTGAGGCCTAACATTGCAGTATACGTCTAGTCGGATTTAGTATATTTTAGAGGCTGGAGTAAATAGGATAGATACAATAACAAGGTACATAAGAGCATTTTGAGAAGGATGTCATACAATCAGAAACTCGTTCTGCCAAATTGCCACAGTCAGTATCAAGACTCGTTGTTTACCACAATGAATATCGCATACCTGCTCCTTCTTGCATTCCTTTCCATACTCCTAAAAGCTCACCCTTTACCAAAGATAACGCCGTAGGAGTCATCTGGGCTTTCGAAGACGAGACGTGGATCGAGAATCTCGCAGTGCGGCACAATGGGTAAGCACTGTGCACTTCCTTGAACAGGGCCACTTAGTATCTCGTAGATCCTTTCAGAGCACCGCTTCGATTGTGCATGAATTTGACGCAACTGATGGACTCCTAGACATTTTTGAGATCCAGAAAGATGTCTTTGTCGTTGCTTCTGCAAATGTCTTGGTTGCTACGAGTACCGCATTTCCAGACTCGGCTAAAATGTGCAAGAATGATATGGCAACTTGGGAATTGGTTCGTTTCTCATTTTGGTCTGGTATCCGTATGAATTCTAATTGCCCCTTATTAAGGAAAACCAGGCGATCACTCTCATTGCCAACTTGACTAATGCTGGAATAACAACTTTGGCACAGGAACCTGGATTACTGCAACTTGCAGATGCATAGCGTGGCATAGTATGGAGATTGAAGGTTGAGGCAGGGGACTACTCGGTAGCCATACAAGACGTCTATATCTCCCCCACTACTTCGTGTATTCCGCTGGGTGTGGACGGCATTCATCTCGTAGATGCATATCTCTATTACACAAATTTTGGAAAGGGTATCGTTGGCGACGCTGCGATCTGCCAAAACGGAGCTGCCATCAGCGCCTTTATGACTATAGCAACTATGGCGTATCTGAATGGTTTTGTTGTAACACCGGATGGAACAGCATGTGTGGCTGGGGATAAGACGCTGTGTAAGGTCAGCTGTAATGTCATGGTGAACGTTCTTGCCGGAGAATTAAATGATTCAGCACTTGAAGGCGCGATATCAACACAATTTGGTAGAACCAAAAGGGATCACGACGTCTAGTATATTGGTACGAATGAAAGCATGTTGTCGCCTATGTATATGGGGAAAATTCATGAAGGACATCTCCATCAACATTGGAGTCCTTCGGGTGTAGAGTCATACTGGTGGAACTGTATCCACGAGACCAATTGAAGTGAGAGGATGAATGAATAAATTGCTCTCTGGTAGCGATTTCGATGGGTGAAGCTGCATTCAGCATAGCAGCTGGACCGAGGCGAGAGAAGAACAGGCCGCTTTATGATGGCGATTTCGATTGAACTATAAGAAACACATAGATACTTGCTAGCTCGCTATTCTAGCTGCATGAGGTGAAAGAAAGATAAGTGGTGAAAGTTAATGGAGAATTCCCCGCCTGCACGCCTCACGTCAAGCCACACACGCCAAGAGTTCGCCGGCAAAGCCTCGGCCAGTTCAAAAAAAATATCTCGACCTCCTCCATAATGCTGTACGCCCCTTCAACTATACTCCTCTACTCAATTAACAATGGCGGCAGAAGTGCAACCCCTACAGCCCATAAAGCTGCCTGCAGGCCCAGCAAGCCTCACACCGGAGCAAAAATACTGGCAAACCTTCACGAACCAGCTCCTACTCCCATCCCAGCACTCCAATCCCGTCACGCACATTTCCTTTCCAGCGCCCACAACTACTGTCACGACAACTCCGCCTCCAGAAATATTCGCCGTAACTTCCGGGACCCGAGTCCAGATTTTCTCCTCACGAACTCGTAAAATTTTGAAAACAATAGCAAGATTCCAAGTTGACGATGTAGCGCACAGCGGAAACATTAGACGAGATGGGAGGATACTGGTGGCTGGTGGCGACAGCGGCGCTATCCAGGCCTTCGACATCAATTCACGCGCGATTCTGAAAACGTGGAAAGAGCATAAACAGCCTGTATGGGTGACGAATTGGCATCCATCTGAACTGACTACCCTCATGAGCGCAAGCGACGACACTACAGTACGATTATGGGACCTACCTTCCGATACCAGCACGATGAAGTTTCTAGGCCATCAGGATTATGTGCGCAGTGGAGCGTTCATGCCTGGACAAGCGGAGAGGCTGGTTGTGAGCGGGAGTTATGATCAGACGGTGCGGCTGTGGGATCCGAGAGTTGGGGAGAAGGCTGTGATGGTGTTTAAGCATTCTGCGGCTATTGAGGCGGTTCTGCCAATGCCATCGGGTACGACCATCGTAGCGGCTAGTGATAACCAGATTTCAGTGTTGGATTTGGTGGCTGCGAAGCCGGTTCAATTGTTAAGGAATCACCAGAAGACGGTCACGAGTCTCGCACTTGCAAGCAATGGCACTAGAATTTTGAGTGGAGGGCTGGACGGACATGTAAAGGTGTTTGAGACCAGTGCATGGAATGTGGTTGCTGGGTGGAAATACCCTTCGCCCATTCTATCCCTCAGTGTCATTAGCTCAGGTACGGCAAGGGAAGATAAACATGTTGTCGTTGGTATGCAATCGGGGTTGTTGTCGATCAAGACGAGGCTTTCTGGCCAACAAAAGGTTCAGGCGCGGGAAAGGGAGAAGGAGATGAAGGCATTGCTTGAGGGTAAAATCGAAGAGTATGACCAGGCGAAGAAGAGGAAGAGAGGGAAAGGCTGGGAGAAGAGGACAAGAGGAAAAGACTATACTGGCGAAGGTGCGGATATAGTGATTGACGGAAACGCGAGGGGGAAGATCAAGAACTCGTCAAAATGGGAGTCGGCTTTGAGAAAGGGCCAGTATGAGCGAGCGCTGGATCTAGTGCTGGACTCTACCGTGAGTCTATTTGTTTTATTTCCCCTCACGCCCATTTTCAGTCAAGGCTAATAGTTCTTCAGGTACCAACCCACCGGCAAGACACAATCACTCTCCTCACAGCCCTTAGGCATCGTTCCGCTCTTCGCACGGCACTCAAAGGTCGAGACGAAGTCACCCTCCAACCGATACTGAAATGGCTCGGCAAGGCCATCAATGACCCTCGCATCATTAAACTCACTTCTGATGTCTTGCTTATGGTGATGGATCTCTATGCCGAGCAACTGGGATTATCGCCAGAGATTGACACTTTGTTTGAGCAGTTGCGAGATCGAGTGCTTGAGAATGTGGAGGTTACACAACAGGCTTGGTCGACACAGGGCATGTTGGAGATGCTTATGGCGGGGTCTTAAGGAGACTAATGGTCTGAGGAGAGATTGGCGACTTTTTTTCTGGAGTGATGATGGGGTTTTATTGCATAGCGATGGAGTTCGTAACGAGTTTGGGAAAAGCGAGTTTGCGTGCCGCAAATGAGACATGGAAGGCTCGATACCAGATTAGACTTTTCTTCCATCTTGGGAATGTGTATAATGCAGAGATATGAATGGTATGTTACAGAGCCTCATGCGGGCCAGTCTATCCTACATTTACATACGTCTTGAATTTGCTCCGAAATGAATGAGAAGGTGAAGAACAAATGAGAACCCCATGTTGCACTCTACCAAAGACAATACTGGCGCTGCGCGGTAATCGGTCGGTTAGGTAGCTGAACCCACAGCTTCCTGTTGTCTCGCTTCTTCTGACGCTCTTCAGAGAGCCGTATTCGAGTGGCCTCTTCTTTGAGCAAGAATGATATACCTGAATAAATTTTAGTCCTAAATTTCTCCCATATCTATGATCAAGGGAAAGGATATACATACTTGTCTGTGGATGCCTCAAAATGTTTCTCTTTCCCATAGCCCTATACTCCACCTCCGGCGTATAAGACCCCCTCCCCACCCAGGCCTGGTCAACATAAATGCTCGTCCGATCCTTCACAATCCTCTTCTTTCCATCCTTCAACTCAATCTCCACCGGCAATCCCGTCCTCCCCTCCGCCTTCCCCAAGCCCATACCTCTCTCCACAATCGCTTTAGACTTCGCAATCTGCAAAGCCTTGTACACATCCCTCGCAACCTTCTTCTTACTAAACCGCATCTGAACCAGAGCCTCCTCAATCGGCTTTCCAGCGACTTGATTCGCAATCTTCGTGAGCTTCTTGACACTAGTCGGCAGAAACGGCGTCTTCATCAAGCTCTCCCTCTCTGTCCTCTTCAGCAGCTGCATCTTGGTTAACCTGCCACGGCGTTTAATAGTGCGGATCACCATCTTGCGCTCCCAGCGCTGGCGGTTGATGGGATCGGGATCCAGGGCCGGAGCCATGAGCTCCTTGTTCCGCATCATCTTGTCCTTGCCATCATCCTTTTGTTCGGCGGCGTGCAAATTTTTAAGCGCGAGGTCATCAGCTGCGGCTTCTTTGGCTTCTTCTTTGGAGGGCTTGGGTGGCGCGATGTCGAAGATTGTGTCCTGGGGCAGGGTGCCGGTTTGTAATGTTGGACGGGCGACGGGGCTCTTACGTTTTGTGTGTTGTGTTTTCTTGAGGTATTCTTCGAGGATGGTATTGCTAGGGTTTTCTTGGATGGCTCTGGGGGCTCCTTTAGACTTTAGGTCGTCTTCCTTGGACCTGGTGAGGCCTAGGAAGGTTCGACATGATAGGAAGGGTGAGGTCTTTGTGAGGGCATTCATGACGGCGGCTGGAAGGTGTGAGTGATAGTTGATAACCAATTGCGTTGATTGGGATCTTACCTGGCCGAGCCAGCCGTCTGGTGGGTATTCGAATGGTCATGGTGGTGCTGGAGCCATTCCGGACGGCGTACTGAAGTTGTCAAGAAACTTCTTCCAAAACCTGATCGCGCCAAGCATATGGTGGTGCCAAGATCTCTACTCAGTCACGTGATAAACCCGGGAATAAGCAGGACCTCGGGAATGCTTTGTTCGTTTGCCTGCTCAGCACCAAGCTCGAATTTCGTGTAGATTTTCTAGATAATGAGTGAGATTATCCTCGTGACCAAACCCTTTTTCCGGTGATTTCGTAATCGTGATCTCCTCCCGCCGTCTAGCAGGGCTGGCTGCATGATACGAGGCTAGAGCTGCAGCCGCAGAGAGCAAGATAGGCGAAAGATCCATCCCGCTTGATGCAAGCTTCGTCTTCCGATACATCTTGACGCGCCTAAGTGCATTCTGGCCAAAGAGTCTGAAGAACATCCTACACCATTTGATTTCCTATCCTATCCTGCTACCATTGACTGTGGACCTGGATCCCATGTCTTGGGCCCTCTGCAGCTCGTGAATCCATGATTTGGGATCCCGTGTACACATTCTCGTCCCGGTCGCCTCACTCCACCAAACACGTCGTTGGAAGCTCTGCAATAGAGCGCCGTATACCACTGCAATCATGGACATCAACTCCCTGCTGTCGCCACAGGACTCTCCCGCGACCGAGACCCCTCCCCCTCCCCAGCAATTGAATCTCCCATCTCCGAATCAGAGACCGCATCGACAACAAGCTCCGAGACGCACTTCTTCAATCCTCAGCCAGAATATCACGCCTTCGCCGCAGCACCATGACCAGTTGCCTTCTTCAACGCTTCCACATAATGCCTATCATACTCATTTGGCGCTGGGGACTGCAATGACCCCCCCGGGCATGGCCAGCGTGCCAAACGGAAGAGCTATGCCCACTGCGACAAGCACACCTTCGGTGGATGGAAGAGAGTCTCTGGGACCCATTCAGGAGTCGCGAATAACCCCTCCTCATCCCTCACAAAGTCGGCAAGCTTCGACTTCAGGAATGGATGCTCTTGCAGGTAAGTCTACGCAGTGGTATGGGGCAGGAGAGATGTTGACAGACGACGTTCGTTCAGATCTCGCTTCTATGCAACATCAGCAGGCAACAAGGCAAAATGCGGCCGGGATGCGTGATCCTCAAATCTTCCAAGCTCAACGTCCTGCTATGAGGTCAGTCCATCTTCGTTCACCTCCACCTCCACCTCCGCCTTCGCTCACCACACTCTCCTCAATCTCAACTAACTTTACTCCTAGCCTACAAAATATCGCTCGTAGCATTTCTGGAGGCTCGGCCAAAGACGTCGGCATGTCGGATGTTCCCACAAAACCGCATATTTACACTGCAAACTCCCTTTCTCAGGCCGACTGCCAAGCCATCACCGACCTCGCTCAAGGCCTCGCGGAGAACTCGTACGACTATGAATCTCACGTTCGCATCATCACTCTTCTCCACAATGGATTCGTCGACCATGTCCACCCTCCAGAGTCTCATGAGACCACCAATGACCCTTTCACCTACGAGCTGCTGCCTGACCTTCTCGCAGCCTATAAAGCAATGGACAACATATACCCGGTTGGCGAGCAGTTATGGTTATATTGGATTGAGGATGAGAAGATGTTGGCAAAGTCGATTGAAGATCGGGCTTCGGTCGTGGAACTCTGCAGAAAAGCCACACAAGACGAGCCTGGTAGCTCTAGCTTATGGCGCATCTATGGTGACTACATGTACCTTCTGTTTACATGCGCTTATGAGCTAGATGCGCCAGAGAGGTGGCCCGAAGAAGACAAGATGATTGGTAAAGATGTGTTCAAGTGGGATGACATGATGGCTGTTTGGGATCGTGGCATAGCAGCTACCCAGGGTCGCATGAACGACAGCAACATAGTGTGGGACCGCTACATGGAGATCATGCTGCAAGACCAAGCACGCTGGCCAAGTCCCGAAAAGGTTCGGAATATCAGAAATCTCTTCGAGAAGAGACTAGTCCAACCGCATGCAACCTGGAATGAGACCTCCGCAATGTTTTCTCAATTCATTACAACCTACTACGAGCAAGCGTATGAGGAGATTATGATCGCAGTTAATCAAAGAGCAGCGCAATCTAAGAAGCAGTACTCTTTACGCGAACCTTTCGAATTGAACATCGAGAAGGCGGTCCTGAATAATGACAAAGCTGCAGAATGGTATGCCTTTACTGAGTACCTGGACTGGGAGCGGCGCAAGCAGGGCGTTTTCAGCTTTAACCGAATCCACGCACTATTCGAACGGGCAACTCTTCGCTTTCCTACCGTGCCTTCGCTTTGGGAGGATTATGTCGAGTTTCTGATTCAGAATCCAACTTCCACCATTCCTCTCCTTCCAGTTCTGGAACGAGCTACCCGACACTGTCCATGGTCTGGAGGCCTATGGTCTCACCGTATTTTAACGCTTGAGGCAGAAGCAAAAGACTTTCAAGAGATTGAACACGTGAAGCACAGCGCAACTGAGACAGGCCTTCTCGACGTTGGGGGTCTGGAAGAGTTACTCAAGGTGTACGTCGCTTGGTGCGGATTCCTCCGACGCAAGGCTTTCGGCGCGTTTGCTACCGAAGATGATGTCGACATTGCCGAAGTCGGTATCCGATCCGCCCTTGAGCACGTCAAGGAGATTGGGCAGAAAAAGTACGGCAAAGAATATAAGGGAGATCCTCATTATCGTCTTGAAAGAGTCCATATTAAGTTCTTCACCCAAGCTGGCAACGTAGTCGCAGCTCGCGAAATCTGGGAAAGCTTAATCCGTCAACAGGGCTTCAAGTACGACTTCTGGTACCGGTACTACATTTGGGAGATGGTCATGTGGTCGAATCATGCTGTTCGGGACAAGACTAACGCCGGCACTGAGCTTCGAACTCCGCAGGAAGCGACCGCAACGATACGGAAAGGTCTGCAGAAAATCGAACAAATGGACTGGCCAGAGCAATTGATTCAGTTGTTCATAAATCACTGTGAACAGAACGAGTCAATTCAAGAACTTCGAAGCGCTATTATTGAGACAAGGAGAGCCACTAAGCAAGTCGAAATGAGAAGGGCACGGGAAGCTGCTGCAGCCGCGGAACAGCAAGAAGTTTCGCAAGCTTACACTGATGTGTACGCTGATGCCGTCGCTGAGGAAGCACATGCTAGTGGAAAACGAAAGAGAGAAGCCGATTCCGAGGCTACTGTTGGTTTGACTACGAAGAAGAGTAAACACGACATTGCTGCTTCAGTCGAGGAATTACCAGAACGATCACAACCTACTGTCGAGCGAACACCGCCTTTAAAACGAGATCGAGAACATGCGACAATAATCGTCAAGAAATTACCGGCTGATGCGACTGAAGCTCGAGTGCGACATTTTTTCAGGCAGTGCGGCACCATAAAGAGCGTAGTGATGAAACCGGAGAAGAGCGATATTACTGCCAGTATCGAGTATGAGACCGTCGACGAAGCCCAATATGCTCTCAGCAGGCGGCTAAAGCCGTTTGATGGGGTTCAACTGGACATCTCCCTGGGAAAGGGATCGACCATTTACGTAACTAATTATCCGCCTGAAGCTGACGAAGGCTATCTTCGTAAACTGTTCCAAGACGTGAGTACACCCAACCATAGCCAGATGTACGCCCGCTGACAAAAAGCAGTCTGGTGAGATCCTTAGTGTGCGCTTCCCATCGTTGAGGTTCAACACTCATCGCCGCTTCTGCTACATAACCTTCTCAAACAGTGATGAAGCTGAAGCAGCTACGCAACTGGATGGCAAAGCATTGGGTGGTCCCTTCAATCTAGTCGCCAAAATATCCGACCCTAACGCCACCAAGAACCGGGAGGGCGCAACGGAAGAGGCCAGGGAGGTCTATGTCTTCAACATGGACTGGAAGGCCTCCGTTGACGAAATCAAAGATCTCTTTTCTAGTTTCGGCGAGGTCGAGAGTGTACGGACACCGAAAAAAATTAATGGCCAGAGTAGGGGGATTGCGTATGTCGTTTTCAAGACTAAAGAGCAGGCAGCGGCCGCCGCAGCTGGGATTAATCTTAAGGAATTCCACGGACGCATTCTGCAGGCTGAGGTTACGCAACCGAGAAAGGTGAAGAGGCATGCGGTTGCTGTTATTTCTTCAGCGTCGCCGGGCTTAGATGCTTCACCTGGTCCTTCGACGGTTGAAGATGGTGGTGCGAATGCCATTTCGGAAAGTGTCCCAAATAGCGAACACCATTACCGCGAGCGGTCCTTTGCGTTAATGAATATCCCCGATACGGTCAACGACGCTAGGATCAGAGCGATTGTGGAGCCCTACGGCCCCTTGAAGAAAATCATTCTCATGCCGGAGCATGCGGGCGCGATTGTCGAGTTTGCGAATGTGCAGGATATGGGGAAGGCGAATTTAGCGCTAGATGGGTTCGAGATTGAGGAGGGAAGACGTATCGCTGTTGGGACGGTTGCGGAGATGAAGAGGATGGGTGCGGAGAAGAAGAAAGGTCATTTTGTTGCGCTGAGCAAGAAGAAGGATGTGACGAGCGCGAGCGCTTTGATGCCTAGTAGCCTGGTTAGCAGACCTGGTCAAACTTCTCGAAGAGGTGGCCGAGGAGGGTTGGGATTTAGGAGAGGGGGGTGTGGTGGTGGTGGTACAGTTATGGGATGTGAGAGGGGTGAGAGCGCTAATGCGGTCAAACCCTCCGGCCCCGCGAAGTCTAATGCGGATTTCAAAGCCATGTTCGTGAAGGGAAAGGTCGAGCAGCCTAAGGAGGACAAGGGTCAGGATCAGTAGATGGCCGAGGGGGCTGAGGATTGATTTGAATATGGTGCACTGCAATTCTTAGGGGGTAATTATGGGAGGTCATGGATACGGGGAACTTTTTACTGGCATGGAAGATGGTGTAGTCATGGCTGGCTGGGGTTCTGTTTGGAGCAAATGGAGATGGAACGGGTCATCTGTCCAGCTTCCTGAAGTACAGGGGATGTAACCTGTAGGTACCTGTTAATCTGATCGTGTTGAGAATGTTTCATTATGAAGATATTATGTTTCAGGGTCAATGAGCACACTGGTGTTCATGTGACCGGCACCGTGAATGAGCTAGTCTAAATTGCAGTTCCTGAGGAAAATAATAGAAAAGCGTATATTTTTGCCCACGACCCTTATAGACCTCTGTTATGGTATGCGCGAATTTGGGGGCCTGGTATTTAACGTGCCTCTGAGAGCTTTAGAAGGTCTCCAGATAAATTTAGATGTACGATGAGTGCCTTGATCTAGAGCTCCGAAGGTTATTGCGCATTTTTATATACTAAGACGTGGGAGGTTTTCTCCAAGTAGTAAATAGTTATAATACAAGCATCACGGCATCTCACCAAGAGCCCACATACACCGCTAATACTATCCTCCGAAACGTCCCTTCCCTCCCCTTCGTTGGCCATATCTCACGCATTCAATCTCGAAAACCCCTCATCGGGCGGCTGCAGCCAATTCCGCTCATCATACGTATTCTCGCCCTCGATGACGTGGAAGGTGTATATAAACCTACTCTTCTCACTCGTGTTCCGCTCGCTCTTATGTAGTAAGTTCCCGTGTATCAGAACGAGGGTGCCGGCCTTGACTTCGCCGAGGGTGTAGACCTCCTCAGCCTCCGAAACCAGCCCATGCCCATTAACACCATTTGGGCCATTGGCGTCCCCCGCAGGGAATTTCGAACCTTCGTTCTCCATGAACCCGGTCCCCCCTTCCTTCCTCACAAACCTCCGCCTAACACCGCACCGCTTGTGGCTTCCGCTCGCAAAACTCAAACACCCGTTCCCCTCCGTCGCATCCTCGAGCGCATACCACCACCCCACCGCACTCGGCGGATCCGTGTAAAGAAACGTGCTATCCTGGTGCGGAGGCACGGCGCCTCCAATTTCAGGCTGTTTGCAAATCACCATGCTCTGCAGCACTCTTGGGTCGCGGAAGCGCAGGGAGCGCGCGATAGCGGCGTTGCGGGGGGAGAGGGACATTTTGCGGAAGGCGGGGGAGAGGGCGTGGAGGTAGTGGCCGATTTTGTTTATGGACTGGGGTTTGGGTTTCAGGAGGCATCCGGTGGGGGAGAGCGCGGCTGGGGGGAGGAGGCGTTGGCCAGGACTGATCTTTCGGGGGAGTGATGGGCGTTACCTTCTTCGAAGAAAAACCGAACCTTGTCGCCTGAGGTGAGGAAGTAGTCGTCGCCGACGTGTGCGGCGTCTCCCTCGCCGGTCGAGAACTTGGTCATCGGGTGGTCGTCTAGCGAGAATTCGTTTAGCATTTTGTGGGTTTCTGCGAGGAGGGTGGAGACGGTGGAAGGGGGGAGGGCGTCGGGGATTATGAGATAGCCGTTTGTGTCGAAGAAGTCTAGTTGCGAGGGAGTTAGGCCTGGTGCTGGAGGTGTGGCCATGGCAGCGATGAGTATGGTGAAGGAGAGGGTTGTATGTGTGTGAGGCTGGGTAGTTGTGAGGTGAGGTTCGGGAGTCGTGATAGCTATGTGGTGTTGAGGTTTGCCCCACCATTGAAGTCGCTACCCACTATTTTTGATCTGATAAGCGGCTAGGAGCGGTGATTAAGTAGTTAATTCAGGCACAATTCTCAGACCTTGAAATTATATACCTCACTAAACTCTCCAACATGCTAAAGCCATTCAAAGGATCTAAGGCGCATGAAGTCTGCCATGCTCCAAATACGCCCCCGAGGACCTCAAACCCCAAAGCCTACCGAAAATTACACTACATAAATTAATGTAGATCCTGGTCTATCCATTCTACCTATGATTCGGCGATATGGCGGCCCAGCGCGATTGTAAATACGCACTTGAGTAATGCCGACAATAACATGTCTTAGCAGTACATATATATCCACCAGATGCTAGCACCGCTCCGCCACAAGGGAATTACAAATTCTTTGCAGATTCCGTGACTAGTGTGCTTTTCACGAGCTTTCTGGCTCGCGATACAGCGTAACGGCTGCGTCAATACGCCGCCGCACCAGCTCATTATCACATAAAAAGCTTACTATCCCAAACCTCTCCACTTTGGAGAACTCCCGAAAACCTGACCCCTGGATGGTCAATTCCGAAATGCCGAATTTAACGTTCCTCAGATATTCGAACATCTAGCTTTGTCGAGTCTCTGGAGCGAGTCACGTATGCCACCTGGGTAGGGGGCAATATGGCATGCGCCTGAAAGCAAGAGGCCCACGTGAAGAGAGTCTGATGGTGGGCTGCCGGAAATGATGGGCACTTACAGGATTTGTAAACGCGAGGTCGACCTTCATGATTAAGGGGCGGAAGCCCTGGGGCGGGAGGGAGGAAGATGTCTTCCCATTCGCTGCGGCGGGGGAGGAAGATATGGAAGGTGTTGTTGCGGTGGAAAGCGTATAGGGAGTGTCAGTGGAGAGAGTAGATGATGAAAGCAGGAGTGAAGGAGATAGGTGGTGTTGACACGTAATACGGGGGCGGTTATTGGCAGTCAACGGACACTGCGAGCTCTAGGATTTGTAGGAGTTCGGTGGAGAGGGCGAGGAGGTTGAGGTGGGGTGCCGAGAATCGCAGGATTGCAGTTGTTGGCTTGATAGCTGTTGTTGCTGCCTCAAGGGCTGTGTTACAATTTAGTGTTGAACCTTTGGTATGGCGTCCTTGCAAGGCGAATCCGGAGTGGGTCCTCCACGTCTCTTTCATCCCTGGTAATCCACGAATAACAAGCCTTTTATCTCTCACCCAAGTCCTCAAGTAAACGCCTTGCCGCGTCGTCAACTTCCCAATGCTGTCCGCCTTAATCAGGCTATCCTCGAGGTCCCTACGCGTAAAGTTGAGCATCAATGACTTCAGATTGTCAAAGCCGCAGCGTTCAGATTTCTCCAAATGCGCCAAAAAGAAAGTCACTTCGAGATAATCAAACATGCACATGTCCATCTCGACATGACGGATTAAGTGTCAGACGCTGCGTGTCTGGACGCAGAGGGGAGCCGCTCTTCTCTTTGAACCCAACAAATACAAGGGGTTGGAGGAGAAACGCGTTGGGGATATAGAAGACTGTGATGCCTGATGGCTTCCAGAAGCAGTTTAATGGAAATTGGGATTTGGCCGTTGAAGAGTTCTCGGAAAAACTAAGTTTGAGAAAGAAATACAGACCGCTTGGGGCAATTAGCGGTAACTCTTTGGGAGTCAGTGCTTGTAGAAGAGACCGCATATCTCGACGGAGAGGTCAAGGAGGTTGAAGAAAGCAGAGTTTCGATATGTGTGTCGACTGACTGGCCTATGTATCGCTCTGCGATTCTGTTGTTTGGTGGAGCCGGGGGGGGGGTTGTTGGATCAGCTTTGGCGGAATCGGCCATCATAACCCGAGAGTCCAGTTAACAAGGTAACAAGGTTGCTGGACACAAGATCAAGAAAGTTGTGGAACTCTAGATGATGTAAATATGAGGGCCGTCAGAGCACACCCTCGATCGGAGCGGGAACCTATTTATTTGGAATTTGGACAGTATGTCAAACTGTAATGATATAACCCCATATAGTGTTAAGATTAGAGAAGTGGGGTTTGAAAAGACTGTAATTTGGGTGTAGCTCAGAGTGAAAACCTAGCCGAATATTAAAAACCCAGCCGCTTCAAGAAAGCATCGAATTTACCCGTTCCGCCTCCATCACCGTGCCAAGGAGACATGGTCACTCTAGGCTGTCCTCTGAAGGAAAACGCAGACTCAATTTTCTTTCAAATTAACCATCGTTACCAGAGAGCTGCGTTACAGGCGCCTCTACTAAACGGCTCCATAGAAATGGGTTTCTTTTTACTACTTGTAGAGAGTGACAGTCGACTCCAATCGAGGCTTGAACCCCTCATTGACCCCATATGCTTCGATACTGGATTTACGAGCTCTGAGCCGCGTCGAGCCGAATATTCCCAGTACTTTGTCAGGTGTTTGTCCCGGAAAAGTCAGAATACTCCCACAGCTACTCTGAAAGTGAGGGTTCATTTTGGAGTAGTCTGAATAGCGCATGATTATAAGCTTCACCGACTGCAAGTATCCCAAGCTGTGTCTTTTCGAGCCCATGAATTATGTTGAGGAGGAGATGCAGCCAAACGCAGTCTAATACGAGGTGTTCTATCAGTGGTTGTGCAATGAATGGAGGAAGTATACCCCTCATTCCTACCCCACAGAAAGGAGTGTCCTGCAGATAAGGATGATGGGAATTCCTGGCATTAACAAGCCAGACTGGATTGGCGTTGTAGAAGGCTTTGAGCGTTCTGAGTATAAGGTCTTGCACAAAAGTTACGTTTCCATGATAAAATCTTTTCACACTCTAATTCATGTGTGATTTCTCTTATTAATCCGCCATCTCTTATTGATTCTCTCCGAGCAAAGTGCAGCGAAGTATCATCAGTCAAACCTCCGGCGACAGGAGACGTCTGGGATTTCGTCGGAATGGGTTGAAAGTGTATGCGACATTGTGGAGTCCTGAGACATCTCCGCAGTAAACATTATTATCTGAAACCGAGATGCGATCGTGGGTAGAGACAAAATGCTCCACGCTTCCATATGACGAAGGTATTTGAGGCTTAATTTGCGGGGTGTTTGGAGAGCGAGTTGATGAGGTTGTTAGATCATGGGAATGTGAAAGTCAACGGAATCCAGATGGTGTGAATCTGTAAGATTCGTCAGAGCGCACCCTCGATCAGAAAGCAAATACGATTATTTAGATAGGATATCAGACTAGCTTTGGCGATGCTGTTTCCATAGACATTTGAAATGTCGCCCCTACCTTTGTGAAAATGGCCAAGAGAAGGATGAAAAGAGCGTCCGAGGTGGTGGAAATGACATATGCGCATGTGTCTGCAAGGTCAGAGTATATGAACAAGGACACCGAAATATGTGTTTCCTTGAATGAAGCGGAGTAGATGGATCGGAGAGTGTCGTTAACGAGAAAATAGATTAAAAATATTCGGCATTGATAACCAGCGAGTATGGACGTGAGACTGTAAACTCCGCAGATAAAATAGAACTTGCCCGAATGTGGGGATCTTCACGTCCTCTCCAGTCATGTTATTGACGAAGAGGGCCCGGTAATCCAACGTTGCAGTATGATCATGCCTTTGTATGTTATTGATGGTTGATGGCAGGTGTTGGCTTGGTGCGTAAATGGAAGAGGAAGAGATGAGGCAGGATTAAGGTTTGGGTAGCACGTCACGACCTCGCGATTATTCTCCAGGTTCGTTGCACCAAACACCTTGCTCCAACAAATTTATATACAGCTTCCACGATTCTCAATCTCGTCTCTAAACGCTCACTTCTCTATAAGCCTTTATCTCTACACCATCATCATCGTAATCAATCATCTTGTCTCTCTGCACCTCAATCAGAAAATGTGGGCTCGAACCTGACACAAACAGCAAGCAATCCATCAACGAGAAAGAAAATCAACCTCCCCCAAAACTCACCATTAACAGCCGACATTCGCGGATTCTTCACCTCTCGATTCCTAGCCTCTAGCGACGCATCAGGCCAAGAAACTTCCGCAAAAACCTCCACCATCACAGCAGCAGCTACTCCCAGAGCAGAAAAATCTGCAAAGAGAGTCACCAGCACATCCAAGAAATCCGCTACAGTCCAAAAGCTCTATAAAGCTGGCATCGCTGCCGTCGAAAAATCTTCCAAGGAGCCCGAAAGGCGTTGCAAAATTATCCATACGATCTTCGGCAGTGTCGTCTCTGATGATTGCGCTAATACGATGGTGACGTTCATCCCTGATGTCGAGACATTATTAGCGCAGAGTCCGAAGCATGCGTGTTATCTGATGATGTACGTGGGCGAGATGCGCACTCGGATTTGAAGTGGTCCGGCGAGATGGCCGGGTGGGGCGATACGGAATGTTCCGTGTGTAAGGAGATGGATGAGTCGACGCTGAAGGTGGTTGAAAGTAGGACTGAGGTTAATCCTGTAGATGGGATGGAGCTGGCGCATAAGGGCGAGGAGGAGCGAGAGCCAGGAGACGAATTGAAGGCGCATAAAGTGAGGACCTGTGAGGGAAGAGGCCGAATAAGTGTGAGCGGAATCTGATTCCGAGGTTGGGGAAGGGGCAAGCAAAGGGCCAGGCTCAGAAAGGAAAAGTTAGACACAAGACTGCAGAGTACTGCGGGGCGAATTCATTGGAGGACATGGTTGAGGAGCGGGATCATTTATACTGCTATGGCCTCGGAGAACACTAATTTCGCCACAGTATTGCTAAACTTGACCAGTTGAAGTCTGGTGGAGCGACTTACGAACGCAGTAGTCACCACAGTCGACCCTGTCGGATGGTAGATATCGGTAGATATGGCGAGAGATGTTACTCAGGGCTGCCCTAGGCTCTTGTCAATATTCTAAGAATATGTATTTTATCAATTGCTGATCGGGCTTTAGATATACTCATAATTGCGGCTATTTCAATCACTGTCTTATAAATTCGCCACGAAGCGTTTCGCCGGCCGATCTTCCTACTTTCTTCAATTAAATCAACAATAAAAAACGCCGCTGTGATATATCATTGTCAACGCCCACGCTCAAGTGTATTGGAAATGAAAACAAAAAGTCAATCACGGAAGCTCACGTGGTTCAATTGCAGTATTTCCCGGCATTTCTGCTCGCTGCATTTTTGCCGGGTCATAGTACTGTTGTTGCGGCACACTCGCGTATCCCTGTGATACTGACTGCTGCCAATACCCTGGGAAAGGTGGCTGTACTTGTTGTCCCTCGTAAGGCGTAGCTGTGGGTCGGTGCACATATTTGTACAGGAAATAGCCAGCCAAGAGCCCTAGGGCAAGTGCAGCTACTGCGCCAATTGCTATTCCAGCAGTTGCGCCGCCACCAAGGCCAGAGGACTTCTGGCTGGTGGGTGAAGCGGTGGGTGAAGTGGTGTGTGTTGAGGATGGGGAAGCGCCGGAAGCGACCGACGCGGACGTTGCGGTTGAGGAGAGGGAGGAGAACTGAGTTGTAGTGACCGATGCGCTACTCGAAGCTGACGTTGATGATGGGCTAGATGATGAGGAGCTCGCGGTATAGCCGGGGATAAGGTTGCGGTCGACGTTGCAGCGCACGAGGGCAGCGGTTTCGTTGAAGCCGTCAACGCAAGTCGTATATTGTGGGCAGCACGCGTTAGGACCTTTAACAGTATGTAAGCCAATGATAGCAACATTTTAATAGCTGACGAGACACCTACTTGTGCTACACTGCACAGCACCCGCCTGGTCACATTGACTTGCAAGATCAACAAAGCAGTCGGTATGTCTGAATATTGTAAGCTCGCGCGACGGAGCACTGTGTTCTGTCAAACATACTCCGTACAGCAGAAGCCGTATCCTAAGATTGTTACGCATGCCGGTCGACTTGCGCCAGGTATGATACCTGTATTTCAACCATCAGTCGGAGGAGTCCTTTGTTCTAGCCAAACCTGAGGCTTCCTTACAGCACAATGTCTCCGATGGACTGCATGTTTGTGAGTACCTTCCCGGGAAGGTCTCATTACAAATATCCTCCCGCTTGTAAAGACCACTGTTGTATTCCACATCGAGAAAAGCAGAGTCCCGTCCCAGATCCTTCAAAGAACTGCCGGCTTGATGTGGTTGTGGGAGGGGCTCAAAAATGTTGCGAAGATCCAAAGTCGCGAGGAAGATCAGGCTGGTTGTCGCTGAGACAAGAGCAGCAACCGAACGGCACGAGGGCCGAAATATTCGTGGTGTCATAGCTCCAAACGCAAGCAAGCCAGATATAATAAGTGTATGATATGGAATCGCAGAGGACGCGTCTCTCAGTCAGCGGAAAAGGGAAATTGATGCTTTGGAATCGACAAAAGTGTTTTGAGGTCGCGACAGACTGACAGCGAAAGGCGGTAGGCGAATATCCCAATGATATCGTTTCTCGTCTTCTCAGCCTGGTGAAGCCTGAGGGGCCAAAGGATGCGTAGTGGCAGTCGGGGCCGCCAGTAGGTAGGTGTGTACAACCGCCATTCCCTTCATTTGACAATCCCTCTCAGAAGACCTTTTAAAACATTTGATTCGTTGGATATGACTGAAAGACAAAGCCTCAACCCGGATCTATTTTCAGCATTCTCGCAAATCCCGTCGTAGAATTTAGTTCTCTCTGTTGCTCCAGGGCCATAGCCTCAAAGACGTCAGAGGGTGCTGTTGGCGATTGGATGAAGGTTGAAGGGATGGCCCTCAAAGTTACTCAAGGGAGTATAGCCAGCTTCATGTAGCTGCAGTAGCAAATTTGATACCGCTCCTGTTCGTCCTGTAACAAGGCTAATTTACACTGCCACGGTTTGCCAAGAGGCCTCAGACACAATTCGCCTCCCCGTAAGGTTCAAGCCTCCTGTCGCGTGCCTGGCAAACTTCTTGCACTGTATGCTGGTAGGAATTCTTGCTTGAGAAATGCAAAACTATGAGTGGTTTCGGGCAACCCGCGACATGTCGCCAGCCGTTATCCCTTCGGCATTATTGTAGGACTGGTGAATACACCAAGTCGAAAAGAGGATTACAACCGAGGAAATGCAAATGCTTATGGTTAAGCTTAAATTCTTTAACTAATAGCCAATCAAAATACTTCGATTCCAAATCGAGATAGAGCAGCGAAAGCTGAAACGCCACGTTCGAGCAATGCTGTTGCACAATTGCAAGTGAAGAATAGATCAATTGTACCATGTATGCTGGATTATTCGAACGGAACATGCCCGAATCAACTCTCCGGCTATAGACTGTTTAACCGTAACACACGACTCTTCATCTATAGTACGGACCCCTGCAGCCTTAACTCGGCCTCGGATTTCCCATTACTTTCTGACATATCTTCAGCTGAGACTGCCACCATTCTTTCGCGTCTTGTACATTTCCGCAGACCTCCGCTTTCCCCCATACGATCGTACTTCATTTCTGTAAATCGTTATTGTAAACCTCACCATCATGCCCACTCGTGGGCTGCCTCTACGGTTACTTCTCTTTTCGGGATTAGGCCTGTTCCTAGTGTATTTTTTCTACCTTTACAACCGGGAGGCGCATACGAGCGCTATCCAGCCTGAACACTCTGAGCCTAAACACTCGACGTCCAAGAACAACATCCACTTTGAGGAAAAGGAGCTTGTAATCGCCAGCGTCATAGGCGACAACACATCATGGGTGAACGAGTACTTCTCCGACTGGAAAACGAACTTATACGTAGCCAACAACCCCAACGCAACTCTCACAGTCCCACATAATAAAGGTCGAGAAGCTATGGTGTATCTGACGTATGTTTGACGCTTCTGAATCATGGCTCCCCTCCGTTCTGACAGGGACTTATTTAGATACCTCATTGATCGGTACGAGAGCCTTCCTGATATTGCCGTCTTCATACACAGCCTGCGCTACCAATGGCATAATGAAGACCCAATGTATGGTAAGCATCTTAATACCACTAGGCCCACGTTCACCGCGGACTTCCAACGCTAATACAATATACAGATGGCGTCCCAGTCCTCCGCTCTCTGCAGCTGCCCCAGGTAAAAAAGCGCGGATACGTCTCTCTTCGCTGCACTTGGTCTCTCGGCTGTCCCTCAGAACTGCACCCCTTATCGCCTTCCTCAAACACAGACGACCGATCTCAAAGCGAAGCTGCTTACGCGTCCGTCTTCCGGCTGCTGTTCCCCAACACCCCCGTGCCGGAAGTGGTGGGTGCACACTGCTCATCGCAATTCGCCGTGTCTCGGGAGCGAGTGCTCGAACGACCCAAGAGCGACTATGAGCGTATAAGGAGCTGGTTGGTAGACACAGACTTGGTGGATCAGATCAGTGGTCGAGTGATTGAGTATATGTGGCACAGTAAGTCCAGGACCCTCCGCGTTAAAATGTACCGCGCTTCTCTCTTTCTGCGGGAGACTAACTGTTCAATTTGTGCAGTCATTATGCAGATGCCTGCGGTCGACTGCCAACCAGCTGGCGAGTGTTTCTGTGAAACTTTCGGCTTGTGCAATCTCACATGCACTGAAAGCGGTTGCGATAAGAGGTATATTCTGCCTCAATATTCATCGATACCGGAAGGATGGCCGGAAGTGGGACCGGGAGAGAATGGATGGCCAGAGCTTGGCTGGTACGATTGAGTCATCAGGGTTTGGGCTCTCTGGATTTGACACGCTCGAAGCGCTGCGCAGTGAGTATTGGAGCAGAAGGGGCTCGTCTCGACTTGATCGATCATGATGGAAGATGTATCGTTATATGTATTCACATTGTGGGGCCTTCAAGCGATCAAGCGACGACACTTCCTTGGGATTAGGGAAGTTCGAAGATCAACCTTTGCCTAGCGAACGCGACGATACGCAATGGCCAGGGACCCCTCGAAAGAAGGAACTGAGATTGCAGAACAAAATACCGTTAAGTCGGTCAGGGGACTATAGAGGATCATCAGGTCGCACGAAATTCTGTGCATAGACTCGCGCCATCTGATTGGCGGTGGTGGAATAGCTTGTGGGATATCCATTCAAGCTTCCAACTACTATCTACGTAACCAAAAGTGCACATCTTCTAAGAATTCTTACTTTGCACACAAAGTGCTATTCCAGCAAGCACAAACCCCATGCCTATCCAAGTATCTACACGTAATCAGCATCTAGAAACCCACCAACGAGCATTAAAAGGAGAACCATACCTCGATTAATAACCTTCCCATCCGCCCACCACTCCCCAAGCACCGTGAACAAAAAAGCCAACGAATTCGTAATCGGCACCGTAAGGCTCAGCTCTAAGACCCCACATCATCAACACATGTTCACTCCAAACACGCCCTCTCCCCCAATTCAAACCCCAACGCTCCCACCCCTTCCCACAACAAAGAAACCACATAACTCACCAGCCTTCCCAATCAACAGGAAAAACCACACACTCCCCGTCACATTACACAGCAGCGGGATCGCATACGCCGGCCGCTGCAGCAGATCGACCACCGCCCAGAACACGCCTAGTATCTTCCGCTTCGCCCAGCTATTCCGAGGATCGGTGATCGAGGGCCGCGAGGGGGGAGTGTAGTTGAGCGCAGCGCGGCGCATGAAGGGTGTCGTGAGGCCCCATGCAGCGCCGACGAGAAGGAAGCCGAGAATCCAGCGGAAGATGGAGGGTTGAGGGGGGGGAGGGGGCGTGTCGGGGTCCATTGAAGTGTGGGGGATAGGTTTAATAGAGTAAGAATAAGGGATCTGGCGATATGGTAACGTAATGCGATGAGTCTGCGTTTGAGGTATTGGAGAAGTCGCGGGTTTGGTGTTGCGTTGATATGGAGATGGCTCCGGATAGCTTTGGAGCAAGTTTCTAGGGAGCGGTTGCGCTCTCGCACCTCCGCACCTCGACACTTTCGCCTTTGCAAGTCTCGTCTGTTAAGCTATCCGCAACGGTTTTTACCTCTTGTCATTAGCCAATTCATCTCAACCAAGCTGTAAAGCGGGTAAGAAGTGCATTATTTCTGGACGACCACCGCTTGGAGTCTCTTACTACAGCAGTCGTTTGGGATGAACGGCAATGTATAACTCAGTCATCTTCTCGAAGCAGTCAAACGCCTCTTCAATATTCCATCAGTCTCAAATTCGATTTCAGTTTTATCATGTTTAGCTAGCATATGCGTACATATTTTTCCAGTACGTCTATGCCATAGCTAACCATAACCGCAATATTGGCGACTTCTCACATCAAATTTCCTTTTTCTGGATCTGCTTCGGCTGAAGTTGCTGCTTCATTCACATAAATGGCCATGCGTACTCAATGGCTGCAAGCAAGATGTGGTGACAAAGGCTCTGGATATATTCTACTCCCGCCAACAGGCACACGGAGCTTACCAGGCGTCCCGGTAGACCACATTACTGTAGAGGACTTTCCAACCGCCCGTGGCATCTGTGAAGGAAACCCGCCACGTAGTATAGCGCTTAAGCCCGGCGAAGCAAAAGGAAACCCAAACCTCTTCCGAGACTGCCCGATAGCTTGAATAATAATAAAAGCAGTTCTTCTCTTTCTCCTTCCTCTTGAGATTGCAACAATCAGCCGTGTTATCAGCAAAAACGCCCCACAACAACCCTCAATGGGCTGAGACGCTGGAAAATAAAACAAAAGGCTTTGACAAACATTGAAACAACTTGCCTTAATGTGGGAGATTGCAGAGTCTGGGACGTCTATTAAAAGGCCACTATAATTCGATTTGATGGTCCGTGACTGACTGTTTCTCCGCTAGAATGACTGCGCAGTCTGGAAATGGAAGGATGAGGAGGTGAATGGTCTGGCGACTTGCCGTTAGCCATTGGTTGTGGATCATTGGGGGGCATACAACAGACAGGACATCACTCTCATATGAAAATAATAGTAAGCAGTACCAACTCCCACTAAGTTTCTTCGCCATATGTCCATGCCGATAGCAAGAACTAAAAGCTAGTCTTGCAGATTCCAATCATCACCATCATTCCTTACCTACTCCACATATCGGGCCTTACACTGGACCTTAGAAGACTGCCGTTCTTGCAAGCCGCCAACCCCAAACCAGAGACATGTTGCTGATATCATGCTTTGTTGAAATTCTCCCACGACCATGACCGGTATGCTCGATTTATTCCAGTGCTTTGCCATACATGCTCTGCAGTGAGTGGGTATTTTCTCCAATGTGTACATATATTTCCTAGGAGAATCCACAAGTGTCTGCACCATTCTCAAAAATCACGTGACTCTGTGCTAAGGATCATTTTTATCCCGCCAGCGAGCTTCCTCCAACCTCAAGCAACTCTGAAAGTCATCCCATTCTCTTCAAATTCAATAGCAATCAGTTACCTCCGGAAATTGGAATTACACAGAGAGCCGTGAGCACAAAGGACAGTCATTTTTCAACCAAAAATAATCCCGAGGTCCCCAATAGGAAGGTAACTGGATATCCGCAACACCTCAATTATGGAGAGTTTGCACCCCATGTGGATGAAGATAAGAAGTTTGCCATTAACGTCTCTGCCATTCTATATCACTTGGCGACCAAGGCGCGAACATGCTCGGAGCAGCTTGCGAGCCCTAAACAGGCATCTCCATTTGACTCGCCAAGAAATGCTAGTTCCCGCCCGCGGGCTAAGGCTGTCACCCGTGTCGAATATATCTAGACCTCAGGATGCATCTGCTCCTATATTAACGTTACCTCAGCTCTGGGGTGAGGTTCCTTGCGATAATCTCGTGCGATATGAACAGCAAGACACCAGAGGAAGGTGGTGGACCACGACGCGGCCGCCATAACCCGCACCAAAGGATGAAAGCATAAGTATTCGTCCTCCAACTCTTTTCATCATCTTCTTTTTCTCTCAGCAAGAGTTCCATCATGAAGCTTCTTTCGTTTGCCCTCTCGTCTTTGGCGTTGACATCTGCCCTCTCTGTACCCGCCAAGGTCAACTACGCTGGATTCAAGGTCTACCGAGTCACTGTCGGTAACAATGTGGCCGCAGTGAAAGCAGTGTTGAGCAAGCTCAACCTCGCCACCTGGACTGGAGCACCAAAAGCTAATAGTGTGGTCGATGTTGTGGTTCCACCATCTCAACTTCAATCCTTCAAGGCCGATGCCTCTGTCCTCAACACTGAGGTCATGCACGAAGACCTTGGCTTGTCCATCGCCGAGGAGAGTCAATATGCTGTCTATGCCGGTAGTTTTCCAGTGGACCGGTCGTATTATCTGTAGCTGGCTGATGCTAACATGTGCGTGTCAATAGCCGGTAGCGCGAACGCGACGTGGTTCAACTCGTATCATGCAATTGCCGACCACGTGCAGTTTCTGAAAGACCTCCAAAGCTCTTATCCGTCAAACTCGGAGATATTGGTCGCCGGAAAGTCGAATAGTGGACGAGATATCATTGGCATCCACATCTGGGGTAGTGGCGGCAAGGGCTCCAAGAAGGCTATTGTATGGCACGGCACTGTCCATGCACGAGAGTGGATCACCACGATGGTAACGCATTGACTCGTTCTCTACCCGTACAAGTGCCATGAAATCTGACATTTTGCGCAGGTTGTTGAATACGCAGCGTACACGCTTCTCACAAAATACGCCACCGACACCCAAATCAAATCCTTCGTCGACAAATACGACTTCTACATCTTCCCCATTGTCAATCCCGACGGTAACATAACCCAGCAGCCCCGGTACAAGCCAGAATATCTAACAAACCCCCAGGATTCGCCTACACTCAAACCACCGACCGCCTATGGCGCAAGAACCGCCAAGTGAACTCTGGCAACTCCTGCGTGGGTCGAGACATCAACCGCAACTGGCCGTACGTCTGGTCTCAAGCCGACGGCGCGTCCACGGATCCCTGCGCCGAGGACTACAAAGGGCCGTCCGCCGGAGACGGAACAGAGACGAAAGTCTTAAAAGCACTGATTGATGGTCTTGCAAGTGGACTAGGCGTTAAGATGTACACCGACTTTCACTCTTACTCTCAGCTTTTCATGTACCGTACGTATCCGTCCCCCATAGCAATCACCTTAGTAACCGACACAACGCTTCGCCATCCACATATATTTTTTTTAGCGTGCAGAGCTGATTTCCCCTAGCATACGGCTACGATTGCTCCGCCGTCGTTCCCAATAGCGCAACATACCAGTCTCTAGCCCGCGGCACTGTCTCGGCCATCAAGGCTGTCCATGGCACTTCCTTCACGCCAGGTCCCATCTGCTCAACTATCTACCAGGTGTCCGGCGACAGCGTTGATTACGCTTCCGATGTCGCGAAGGCAGAGTATTCTTTCACTGTGGAGTTGAGGGATACGGGGAGGTATGGCTTCGTGCTGCCGGCTTCGCAGATCGTGCCGAGTGCGCAGGAGATGTGGGCGGGGATTAAGTATCTTCTCGCCCATATGTAGCGCTCTCTTGCGAGGAGCCTAGGGACTGGCAATGGGAGGACTGCTGTGAAGTGACCTCCAACTGAAACCTGGTCGACTTGCATGTACATACAGTACAGTACCGTGGATCTCCGGCCCATTTGCGGCCCGGAACTTTCATAAAATGGTCCGCTCGGAAAGAAAATTCACACCAAGGGGCTTTGACAGTCAAACATATAGTTCTAGAATTGTGATGCAGGGCACATCTATGAGCACAGATACTGAGGAATACCAGCTCTCATGTCCTCCGCAATAGAGGAGCATCTGTTCTGTATACCCCGCATGAAGACAATCCATTTTTCAGTAGCCATCGCCGTAAACACGCACAGAGCCATACAACTCCAGACCATAGAAGATGCCGTCATAAGATCAATAACTAAAATAGAATCCCAGGAACCCGTTTAATTTCCTATGAATGATTTTGGCGTACTTTTGACAGGTTAGACCCCATTCATGGGCATCAGGTCGTCCCGGTTTCTCAGGTGTCCGGCACATTTATTCAAGTTCTTGAACATAGTAGCTACGGAATTCGGTTTTGCCATTTAGGTTTGGTAGTGTCAGAGGAATTTGTTCAACTCAATCCCTGGGTTCACGCTCTGAAAATTGTCATTTCAGAAGCCTCGCGAGTCCAATATACTATGCCTCGGCTTCGGATTAGGAATACTCTTCTCCATCCCATTAAATGATTCAGTCATGCTGGAAAGCAACGATTTCCGCGTCCAGCTCCGCCAGTCCCGTGTTAACTGTCCAGATGTGTCATCGAATGCCAGCATGTTGACTTCGCTTACGCTAGTCCATTGCTACAGCATCCGGGCAGCTCTTTCCACGACTTTCAGCGGTAAGATTGTCTACAGCGGGATGAGGAATATATGCCGCTGCAAAATGGGGAGGACTGTGCCCACATTCCGGAGAACGGTAGTCTCGCATCAAGGAGATCCTCTCCTGGTTTTAGTGCTGGACTCTACTGAAATGATAGAAGAACACAAAACACACGAGTTGCGACAGTGGAGACATGGCAGGATTCGGCCCTCGTATATTCGTGGTTTGTCTTAAACATGAACGCGGAAGGTGTTCGCACAGGGATGGCGAGTAGAAACGTAGCCTGCTTATTCCCAAATCTCAACTGTCAGCATTGCGATGTAAGTACTTGTGCAGGAATCCGCGAAGCCAGGCCATAAGCACAGGATCATGAAGCGGTAATGACATGCACCATTATGTTTTCGATTCTCGAGCAGCACAACACGAAGAATCGGACAGACTAGAGTTGTAGGCCGGCCACCTCCATTGGTTCCCGGCATAAGCAGATCGTTTCAGTGTTAGCGACATATCGGAGAAATGAGATTCTTGGTCCATGGATGGCAGGAGCATACGTGATGCCCGCAGAAGCGAAGAGATTGGCATCTTCCATGGAGATGGAGGTCGAGAAGACAGTGGAGTCAGAGCAACTGCTCCATGCATCGCAAAGGCTTGTCCGAGACAAAACATGGGTCTTCTGGGATTTCGAGTGTGGGCCAGGACACAGGCGGTTATTCGTCTCCAAATATGCAGGCGGTAGCACTTTCCATGACTGCGTTTGCTTCGAGGACGTTTGTCATCTGGTCGAGCATGCCGCCTGATTTCCCTCGATTCTGAATCTCCAGCCATATAACCTTCGAAAGAGTTGTTAACTGGCACCTCGCAATTGTCACATGGCGTTCTGGTTGTAGTCGCACATCCTGCAATCCGTCAGCCACGCTTCGGAGCATATGGACTTCTTCCGATTCACTTCAATCCTCTCCGCGCTCTCGGTCATCAGTGGGATTCCGATGATAAAATTTGTTGAGCATCTCAGATGGCAGCTATTCCATGCGACGCATGAGAATAGCTTGTCCGCGAGACAACATGCTGTGGTAATTCAGGCTATGCCAACTGATCCCAGCATAGCGTTTGTTCCGTGTCTGAGGTTACATGGAGACCCATCCGAGAGACAACATGACTCTCGTATGCTATCGAGTCGAGTCAGACATCAAATCGTTTTGCTGGGGGTTTAGCTAGCCCACCACCAATCTGACTTTCTACACCATATAGAATGTGTCGACCTCAATCCCATGATTCGCTTCTTAGTTTAGCGAGAAACTCAACAAAGCCATGCATCTCTCCTATGCTCATCTCTCTTTGGTGCTCTTACGCAAGGAAAGCAATCTGGAGCAACTTAATCCTATGTTGTATTTGGTTTTATGCTGTCAAGGGTCGGACACCTGATGTCCGACTTCGCGAGGAAACTTGAAAGTTTGGCCATGTGCTAGAAATATCGAAAATAGTCTGCTGAGTAACCAAGGGGAACCCCCGCGCTCTAGACACATTCAATCTTCCGTTAGAACGATTTGGACTAGGTCAAACTCCAGCACATGCCACCGCTTCCTTCTCTTTCTCCTTCTTCTTCTCCTTCTCCTTCTCCTGCGAACAGGATTTGGGGACCGGCTCAAACTCAAGCTCATGTAAGGCCTGAATTGTGCTTGTTTACGATCATGATAGTGTTGGTGAGATTATCGAGCCAGAAACATTGCGTGTGAGAACCATAAGTACAGTCCATTACGACGATTGGAACAAATCGATCCCAACACATGTATTGTTTCATTGCTGCCTTCGTAGAAGCAAACATGAACTTTGTAAAGAGAATGCAAACATGCTGAGAGAGTTAAGTGTTAAGTGGCGTGTTTGCTGCTTGACCATGTATTAGTGATAGACTTGTATTGTCTGGACGCTGAGTTTCTGCTCCGTGGAAAGGTCCGAGGCATGCCCGGGTGTGCTCCATGAATGCACGCCGAACGGGCCAAGTCCGAGCGCATGTTCGAGCTGGCGATTGGTTTTTTCTAGCTGCCCCATTCGAAGGACCAAATTTTCGGCATGGCTTCTGCTCCATTCCATGCATCCGTCATTGCACACTTGCCGCATATTCCGTGTTCCTGATCCATTGCCGTTACTCTTCACCACGTCAAAGCTAGAACCTTCGTTAGAGTCTCCTAGATTTCTGTAGCTGCTGAATGAGTGTGTGTTAGTCCAGAGAGATATTTGGACAAGAAGTCAGTAGGGGAATTGAAGACCGAGATTTATAGAGAAGACGAATGAGAAACGTCGGATGTTGGCGTGACTGATAAAATTTCGGCCTTTCACGTATCTAGTTTTCATCCTCCAACCACACATCCCGAATCGAGACATTTGGGTATTTTGCTAGCATACCGCTGTTCCCAATATACCCTCGCAACGCTACCTCAGCAACATCTCCTGCTCCTCCTTCGTGATGCCAAGCAGATACAACACATCCAGTAGACTCTGCGTATTCAGTCTAGCTGGAGCATCCATCTGCACCCTAGCCTTCGCATTGAAAGCGACTCCGAGTCCTGCCACGTTCATCATTGGTAGGTCGTTCGCCCCGTCACCGACGACAAGGACTTGATCTAGTGGAATGCCCTCTTTTGCAGCAATTTCCAGCACGTGTTGGCGCTTCTTCTCGGCGTGTACGATTTCGCCGGTCAGTTCCCCGGTCAGGTGCGATCCGTCTTCGCTCACCACGAGGTGGTTTGCGTGGAAATAGTCTAGACCGAGGTTTCCAGCCACCCAACCGGTCAGCGGTGTAAAGCCTCCGCTTAGGACAGCTGTCTTGTAGCCTAGCTTCTTCAATGCCTTGACTAGATCGTGGCTGCCGTGATTGAGCGTGATTTTTGGCTTTAGGGTTTCCCATACTGAGCTTGGGACACCTTTGAGAAGGGCGCATCGCTTGCGGAGGGATTGTTCGAAGTCCAGTTCACCGTTCATAGCTGCCGCTGTGATAGCGGAGACTTGTTTTTCTACTCCCAGTACCTGTGCCATCTCGTCGATTACTTCTTGTTGTATGAGGGTGGAGTCCATGTCGAATACGGCAAGGCGCTTATATCGTCGATAAACGGTGTTGTATTGAAACACAGCCTCTAAATTCCACTCCCGTTCAAAGCGGGAAACCATCTCATCTTTTCGGAGAGAATCGAGGGTTATAGACGCAGGTGAGGGTAGGGTAAAGGTGACTTCCATAACGCGACATGACTTTAAGCCGTCGAGACTGCGGGTCGAAACGTTGTTTTCTTGGAACCCTGGTATTATATTCGCAAGCGTGACGAAGAAGTCAGTGAGGCAGCTTTGAGAGATGTATGATCCGTAGAGGTGGTCTAGGGGATCAGGACCAGGTGTGGGAGGCTCGAGAGGGTACTCGCTCATGTTTTCGGTGGGGACGGCGCCGTCTTTGAGGTGGCTTAATGACGCTTCTGGGAGGGTGTCTCGAGGGCTATGAGGGGTGGAATCGGCGTGGAGATGAGGATGCCGAGGGTTGTCGGATTTGTAGAAGAGGGTGGCAACAATGGATATATTTGGTGCCCCTAGAGGAGTCGGCCGGCTGAAGTTGAAGACCATAATAGTTCAAGAAGTGAGCGAGGTCCGTGAGGCTTGATCAATTAAGAAGCTGGGAGAGGGGTATATCAGAGTGAATGGAAGTGTGGAGGGGTAGTGGGGTTGAGAAAAAGGTGCAAGGATGATTAATTATGCAACAAAAACCAAAGGCCTTGCCAAGACGGAGATCGACCGAAGGATCTTGAACGAATGAACGGACCATGACTTTTATCCACCTTCCGAGGAGCCGAAAGAACATGACGTTTATCTGCAATGTACCTGACGGCTTGCATATAGCATGTTCACATGGCGCTTCTCGCAGTAAAGCGACCGTATCGAGGCGTCATCACTCTTCCTTAACAGGACAGGTAATACTTGCCGAGGCGGGGATTCACACACTGAAATATTTAGCCTTCCGCCTCTCAACAAGCTTCTGAAATCACCATATCTCTGACATCCAGCAACAGGCATAATCACTCTCAAATTCATCGCATCTTCATTATGCTAACAGCGCCAAAGTACCCCCTTGTGAACATGGTCCGACAGTCACCCCCGATCGACCTCTCCATTCCATACGACGCCGCTTGGGTCAAGGGCAAGACAATCCTCATAACTGGTGGAGCTTCTGGTTTTGGAGCTGGATTCGTGCGGAAGTGGGCAGCCAATGGTGCCACTGTGATCTTTGGAGACATTAACGTAGAGAAAGGAGATAAGCTGGCGAGGGATGTACAGAAGGAAACGGGAAATAACAATGTTCATTTCGTATATTGCGATGTCACGGATTGGCAATCTCAGGTCAACCTTTTCAAAGCGGCTGTGAAGCTGAGCCCTCATGGTGGAATTGATACGGTCGTCGCAAACGCTGGCATAGCAGGCAATGATCCCATTCAGCAACCTGGGAACATGGATGTCGCAGAACCAGCAAAGCCGGACTTCAAGGTTGCCGATGTAAACTTCAATGGAGTGATGTACACTACCCATCTGGCATTCTTCTATCTCCCAAGGAACCCAGGCTCGAAAGACTGCAGCACGAACTCGGATCCTGCCACTACTCCTCGAGATCGACATCTGCTTTTCCTTGGATCTCTTGCTTCTCTCGCGCCATTTCCCATTCAACCTCAATATGGTGCCGCAAAACATGCTGTCCTGGGCCTATTTCGATCGCTCCGCTCTTCTTCATTCGTGCAGGGTGTGCGGGTCAACTTACTGTGCCCCTACTTCATCGACACGCCTATCGTTACCACTGCTGCCCGAGTGGTGCTTGCTGGATCAGCTCTCGGAAAGGTCGAAGATGTCGTAGATGCAGGGACTAGATTTACCGCAGACTCTAGGATTCTGGGTAGAAGTCTTGTTATTGGTCCCAAGGTGAACGTAAAGCAACTGGAGAACGGGGAGTGGGTCCTTGTTGCGAAGGACTCGCCCGAAGGTCAGGAAAGAGCCGTCTGGGAAGCTTATGCTGAAGACTGGGAGGATAGTGATGCATTCTGTAGGGCGTTGGTCGGAATATTGAATGCTGCCCAGAAAGCTAGGGGTTGGACAGGATGGGCAAAGGATATGGTTGGTGCTGTCGCGTACGGCCTGGGTTTCAATCGCGGATGATGAAATCAAGACCTCAGATAACATCGCTAAATTGGTGGACTGAGGTTAAACAATAATTTAGATTGGCCACAGCATCCAAAGGCATCTGGGCCTGGATATGCAAGCTCACTCTAGTGGTGCGCGGAGTTTGATCTGTACGAATTCCGGGGTTGGAGGTCTTTAGAATAACCCTTTGTATACGCGGTCTCCTTTCGCTGTCCTGGATCTAACAGATGCGAATGATTTTCGGTGTAGAGCCACTATGAATATGAGCGAATATATCGGGTCTTGTGCCGATTGCAGCCCTGGAGCAAAGATATCATTTCGCATTCCCCAACAAAGGGTCTGCAGGAATTCGTCGCGCAGGGGCCACCTCACAAAAATTCAACCCCTTATTTTGAGCTCTATACTAAATAACTACCACGCATCTGTTCTAATACGCTTGCCATTAAGTTCCTGCACTCTCTTACATCGCCAGGGCATCTCTCTGATCCGTTTACGAATATCTGTTATCGTAATCTTGTCCCATTCTGCCTGAATGTCCGCTTTAAACTGGGTAACAGTTGACCATTTTCTTCCCCGTAAACGCTGCTTTATAATACACCAAATTGGCTTAATAGGATTTAGATCTAGAGATTGTATAGGGTGGGCAAGAATAAGT
>KV744983.1:0-63540 GCA_001692735.1 Lepidopterella palustris CBS 459.81
AATAACGCGCTCACAAATTTTGCAGAAGTGCCTCAGACGTGATTTGGACGGAGTGGACGAAAAGAGTTAGTTAGCTTGCTAACGGTCCGATAGAATGTCCGCTCCAATCAAAATCACGTCTGAGCTCGCTGAGGTAATCTTCTCCGGCGCCAAACACCCTCTACTCAGGTTCTGCCCAGGCCGCTCAGTCAAGCTCCAGCTCCTCCATCTCGTTCACCAGTTATGATTTGCAACTGCTGCAGCCCCACGGCGCGAATATCACAAAAATCTAAGAGTTCTTGTCGAAGCGTTTGTAATATACATGTTGCGGATGCATTTTTGGGAAGCCTGGTCCTCATCGTGGGTTGGCAGGTGGCGTTTGAAAGCGACAACTTACCCAACCGATAATCCCTTTACTAATTTAGCTTATTCAAATGTTATCTCATACTTCGTTACATTGCAAGACAGTCCAGATCCAAGGGATTAAAAGAGGGCTTTATGGACAGAATTGGCATGTCCAGACAGCCAGTGTTTACTTTGGAGGATATCGGCATCCAGATGAGCAGCATCACAAGACAATACAAGCTTCAACGATTTCCAGCCTGGTAAAATCGATTGGAGGGAGTGCGGAGAGATGTCCTTCGAGGGCATCTGCAGTCGTAGTGTTGCCTGAGCGGCCTCGGATTTAGCACTACCGAAGACACGATAATCTTTATGGGGACAAGTGAATGGAGCTGAATGAGCGACCACAGGAAGCGCTTGTACATAGGTGGTCTTGTCACCCTAATCGTGAAGATGCGAGAATTGTAGGAGATGCAGCTTCTTGCAATATAGCGAGAGACGAAAAGCAGGCGTGATACGTGGCAGGCAACAAGATAACGGCATCTTAGCCTTGCTACTACAGGGAATATAAATGGACGAAGTCAAGAGTCAGCTTGGTCACGTTTTTCTTTCCAGCAGTGCAAAGTTTATTAAAGACATCAAGGTCATCAATCCCGTCTTTAGTCGTCATTCAGACCCGTCCTTTTCAAAGCTGGAATCAGGGTAGAGACATATCACCCCACGAGCACGTATCATGGAGTCCGCAGTAAGAACAACAATCGATGCCGTCTCAATACTCGCCGCTTTCTCCACTGCAATAGATGGCTATCTGCTCCTGGACGAGCTGTTCACCTCAAACGATGGTTCCCATTGGCCAGCTTCCCAATACGGTTTCGAGAAGCAATTACTGGAATGCTGTGTGCAAGAAGTCCAGAAAATACGGATCCCACAGAAAACCTTACTTGGAGTCTTTCCCCCCTCCCTCCCCAAAAGCCAAGATTGAAGAACTCATTCACGGAGCCTTGACCGAGATTCATACCACACATAAAATGATTGAGAGCATCAGTGTGAAACACGAGGGCCCGGAACTTAGCTCGCGCGCGATATTTTCTCTGGCGAAAGCCGAAAGAGCTGACAGTCCAGGCTGGAAAGTATCACAGCCAGTTCTAAGCAAGGGCAGAGTGACATGGGTCATTCGAGACAAGAAATGGTCTCAAGAGAAGGTTGAGAGGCTGGGAAAGGGGAGTGGATACCTATACGAGACGCTCGGACTCGACTCCTTAGCGACTGGTGCGATGGCTCTTTCAACATATACAGTTCCTGGTTTGATTGAGAAGCAAAATCTGGTATGGATGCGCGGCCACCCATCCTCAAATGAAAAATTCATCTCGGACTGTGAAAATTTCAAGCTACCTGGTTCCCTTTAAACACCGGAATCCGCGAACTGGCAAGTCTCCTGTGCGTATTAATAGAGTCTAACTTTTAACTGCCTTCTTGCTTAAGGGTATGTAACAACAGTGACTCTAAGCATAACTACCTCTTCGAGATTCTATTCCTAGAGTCTAAACTTTTCTCGCCACCATGAACCGTACAAGGCCTTGGTAGGTGAACGGTTCAAACTGGCACATGCCTTAGCGTCGTCATTTTCGTTACTCCACTCTTCATGCTAACTGCACAGGGGTTTTCGAAGCAACCATATCCTTTTTTTTTTGGCAATCGAATCAGCTACGCGACGAAATTCCGTTGAACGAGCCGCACAGAGTCGGCTTCAAGTATTCCCGGCCTGTAGTCGTCGGATACCGTTCCATTGAGTTGCAATATTTGGGTGCGGACCTAGATACCATCTTATGCCAGCATCCAAGTGCTGAAGCTTTCGGAAATTGTATGACATGTACAGCTTAGGTGTAGTGTCGTTTGAGATTGCAATGTAGAGGCCGTTGAAGACGACATTCCCGAAAGATAAGCCAGTATCGAACATGACGACAGCGGAGCGACGGACACTCATGCTGAATGCTATAGACATCCTGGGTGGCGAAGTCGGGGCTATGTGCCATGGTGTTGTGCAAGTGAATCTCACTAGTGATTCTGGCGACGGAGATCCTCTTGAAGACGAAGCCCTACTTTCAAGGGCACATCTATTGAAAATGGTTAACGTGCTGGAAGGATGCAGGACGTAAAACTTGTGTATTCCTTTGGCTGAATTGCTCATTATTTTCATCAGAATTGAAACTTCCACATGAAGACAGTAAGCACACCTTAGCTTACTCAATCTTCTAGACCCCGGCCAATATCATCTCCTCGAACACTTCTCTTCGCTGGTTCGTCAATAAATCTGATAACTGTAGATCTCTCAACGCCTCTAGTCACTATGGGGGCCATAAAAAAAAACTACGCTAATAAAAGAAATAAGCGTACCGGAATTGGCAAAAACACTATTTGTGATACTAGCTCCGCACCGCCAAAAGCAGAGACAATGATAAAAATAGCAATAACCAAATATAGACTTGGATGAGAGAATACCCTGGGGCGACGTTACTCGGGCGGCTCGTAGGATGACACGTAAATGCACGCTGCACCCATACCTCGAATGCGACATATCCTGTCTACCTCACCTCCATTTTCTTGCGGATCGGGCACGAAAACCGCCTCCGATGTGGATATTGCCGGTGACTCTCGTGACTGTAATCGTCTTTGCAAAACACCCAATATGCAATCGCTGAGTCCATTCGTCCAGGATGTAGCGCGTCGCAGGTGTAGCAAGCGCAAATATCGAGAGTAATAAATGCTCTTCTAGCCCGGGCTCCTATGCCGAAGCACCAAGCTTGACACTTCAGGCAGGCACCTCCACAAAACAGTCGGAACGCCATTCAAACAGCGTGCCGACAGCGTGCTGACAAGGTGCAGCTCGAGATCGAACTTGTAGCGCACGCCGGAGAGGGAGCTGTCGTTCTGTAGGATCCCCGCATCGTCTGCGAACACCATGTTGGCAGTGCAGGCAGGATTCCCAAGACATGCCATGCCCGGATCCGCCAGCTTGGCGGGCTACCACGAGATCCACATATTCATTCGTGAGGAAGGAGAGAGGCTTGCGGCTGTCCACCTCTGCGGAGGCCTGTGCGGCGGTGGTCAAGGGGCCTAGGACAGATGTATTTTTGGTTGTATGGGTTCCGTTGTGGCCAATATGGGAGGTCCCAGTGAGTAATTATTAAGGGGATTCTGACTTCTTGTTGCAACACGCCGGTGTGGAGGGTGTGGCAGAAATGACAGAGTTCGGCGGAATGTATATCTCGCTGCAAGAGCCGGAGCAGCCGGAGCAGCCGGAGCAGCTAGAGCAACTCGTCGGAGCATCGCTCCAGCTTTTGGAGAGAATCCAGGAATCTAGAAATGGGGTGCTGAACGCGGAGAAAGCTCGATGGCAGGTTAAAGTGAAGGCCATGCCAGAAAGAATAGGTAGGTGGCCCAGGATCTGGAGCAACAGCTCGGTTGGCAACGAGAGAACGTGTAAAGTAGGCCGTAGAGGCTTTTCGAAGGGAAACCTAAGGAAATTCCGCCCTACGGTGAGAATTTTTGAGCAAAATAATCTTTCGGGGCGCAGATTCCGGACAGCGACGATTTAGACCGTGATGAGAGCAAGGCAACGACGAGACATGGCATGGCAGCTCTGGGACTGAACGCTGGTAATTCGGAGGTGCAACCTAGTTAGGCATTTCCAAGGGTCTGAAGTAATGAGCAAAGTCTATCGAGGCGGCCGCCAGAGGATTGTGCTGAGGGATGTGAATAATTATTTGCGGGGGGAAAGGTTGCGTAAGGCTGTCTGGAGGGCTCGCGCGAAGGGATCTTGTGGGCGATTGGGCAGGCTGTATGCAGCGTTATTGTACGACGTAAGCTAACGAGCTAGCAGTAATACAGCAATACTAAACCAACTCCTAGCGGATAGTGAAATGCTTCCAAGATCTCCGGAACTGATATGCGTCAAAGCTGGCCCATCGATATCTATGACACGGCTGCTGGAGAGATAATTATACTGAAGGGAAATAATAGAGCAATCAACCTATTGCTTCGTTATGTATCGGAAGGTAGCAACCAATTAGAATCCAACTCAAGCCAGCGAAATTAATTATGATTGTGATGAAGAAGTAGAAGTGTAGTTATGGAACTTTCTTGATAGTTGGTCTTGTATGGGTATGGACGATGCTGGTACGCATGTGCCTCGCGGAGGATGGAACTACATAATAATAGGAGTGTGAGCTCTGTCCACGATGAATGCAGATGTCGGCAGGATTACGAGGCTGAGAATACCGGGACGCTTTGTTGTGAGCAAGATAACTCAAGCGATTTATCGAAAATCTGCTCTTCGGCGGAGAAATAAGTGGCCGGTTTTTGTGCACCGTGCACCAACACAAACCATTAAAGAACCCACAGTGTACTTAATTCTCCACTAATTCTCTCCATTTAAATGCCAAACAATGGCGCCTGTTAAGAAGAAGCACTCGCGCCAAAAACAAAATCAAAAAATAAAAAATAAAAAATAAATGAAAAAAAATTCCTCCCAAGAAGCCCTCCCGGCACCTTACTCCCCCTCCAGGGCTTGTGCATTCACCAAACCAAGTACAAGCTAAAACTCTCTCAATCCTGCCCCTTCTGGGCTATTCCTTACACCGATAACTGTAGGCATAAAATTGTGGCCCGTGCGAGCAACAAAAATTTACCAAAATTATCACCAACATCAATTAAAGCCACAAACGCACTAATTAAGGCCTACATAAGCTTAGTTCTTGGTGTTTAGTCAATCCAATTGGCGCTGATTCGATCTATATGGCTCTGCCAACAAGGCCCTGTCTTGCAGAGCGGAATTTGACACAATTGATAGCTAAACTAAGTTCTTCGCACCTTCTGCCGCCATTGCCTTTTGATTTGTGTACTCTGAAAGCCTATCTAGAAGCTTATTAGTAAAGAATAGCTTAAATAGCTTAAAGGGGCAACTCGCATTTATATCTTTTGTAGACGTGGACGCCTATATTCGATCTTGTTCTGAATCTCAATGGCGTTGAAGCTAGGGGGGGGGGTTGGATTAGTTTTGGAGGGTCCTTTTTCTTCGCTAGATTTTGATTGGCTGGAAGAGTAAAGTTGGTGGAACAAAGTCTTCATCCTTTGATTTGCATTTTCTAGCCATAGAAGGCCAAAGTATAGAGAGGCAGGTGCTTGGTGTTAATGTTCGAAGCCCCTGAGATTCAACATTGATGTTTTGGCAGAACGCCCAACCGCCTAAGAATGGAAACATTTAATTGGTGTATACGGATCATGCACGGGCCATAATTTTATGTCTAGAAGAACGATATGTCTCTTCTTACATTCTTACATTACCTGGTGTATTACTAGGCCTTTCAATTATAGAGTCTTTAGCTGCTCATGTGAAGAGGAAGTTTCATGCTGTGCGAAGCGCCATAAAGTAAGTTGGAACGGCACAATTTGAGTAGGTTTGGGGGCAAGAAATTGAGGTTGTTGTGTAGACAATAATTGAGGAATTGAACATGGTGTTGAGCGGATTTGTTGTTGGTGCACGGTGTATGAACACCGGCCACTTATTTCTCCGCCGAAGAGCGCGTGGGTTCCCGCCTCTTCGGCGCCGATAAAAGCGGCGGAGTAACGGCACGGGCTACACAACACCAAAACACACCTCTAAATCGATTGCATTTTCTATTTTATAACACAGGCTAGCTAATACCAGATTATATGCCCGTTCGCACGTCGGCAATTATATAGGTGCTTGGTGTAGCAACTATATATACGCTGGATTATCTTTTGGTCCACTTACTCCTAAATCTGCTTGAAATGCTGGTGTTGTGTGGCCCGTGTCTTTATTCCGCCGCTTTTATCAGCGCCAACCTTCATCGGATTGGATACATGTTTGCCCCAGCCCCATCAGCAGAGCCTCGTGAACGGGGACTTAAATGGACTTGACATGGATCAGTCTCCCAGGTAAAGATACTGTCAGCGCGTTAGCTTTAATTGGTGCCTCGCGAAGCCATATTCATCACCTGGACAAGCCATCATGCATCCGTAGTCTCGTAAGACACGAACGCCCTTTACGATACCCCCACCCCTAAATAATGGGACTCGCTAAGGGGGAGTTGCAGCCAGCCGGCTCGGGAGTAAAGCCCTTGAGCTTTGTTTTGAGCGTAACACACATCATCCTACAACCTCACCCTCAAAATTGCTCCATTGGTGCCGATATTGACCATACCAGAATGCGAAACTACACGATTAGCAACGAGGAACAACACCAGCGCCGAATTGGAGGGTCACAATACCGCTAGCTTGCGGCGGTAATGAAGGATTTTTAGATTTGAATGTTACTAATAGTAGGCACAGATTATATCGGAACCATCGAGCACAATCATGTCAAATGAGCGAGGCAACCCAACGTCACCGCCTCTTTCATGAGCTGGGCTAGCACCCCGCGCGGAGCGGGAGATGAGCAGCCCTTCAACTGTGGCCGACACGGCTGGCCAATACAAGGGGGGGGATCATGCGCGAATTGCTAGCTTCCGCTGCCGCGCAGATATATTTTGTACAGAGAATCTATATATCAATCTGATCCTCCCTGTAAATGCCCGCCTGCCAGCTTCGAATCAAAGCGTTCCGAAAAAGCTTCTGGAACCAAACCGAAGGCCAGAACGCATGAACTACCTGACGCGCTGCTTGGTTCTGCCCAGGTGTTCAATTCAGCCGGGCGCTGATCTGCCCGGGATCGCTCGAAAAGCGCGAGGCAACGGCACCAAGCTCACCAGCTGCCCGAGAACCATAACGCATGATCTTTTTATCTCGATGACAGCAGCTCTTGAATCTTCTTTGCTTGCAGGTGGAAGCTTTTCTGCGTCGGATTTATATTTGTACGCACGTTTGTTGCCTCGCATCATGACGGATGACTTTGGAACGCTATCTTAATTCATCTCTGCTAATCAGGTATAGTCAATGGACCCGACTATAGCGGATCCTTGGTGGGCCAAATTCAAGCTTGCTTTGATTGATTCCTGTTACGCATCACAAAATCGGTCAATGAGGCCTATCAATAAGCCTTGAATCTCGAAATCTGCGTATCCTGCTTATCTCCGTGGATAGTTCTACGGCACTTCTGGCTGGCAGAAAAGCAGAGAGTCAATATTACAGAGGAACAATTCCAGGATAGCCGATGTTTCCCGCGTGTTTCATCTTTCTGAGAAAGGACTGCGCAGTAATAGACAACTTAGGTAGATGATTGAAGAATCAAACAAGCAGATGGTTGAGGCTATTGGGATTTATCAGGGCCTTAGAGCGCCGGCCGGCCAGCGGATACAACGCCGCTTTAGCGGCTGGGATGCTGCTCAGGGAGCGAGAGCTACCCCACGGATATTTTCTCACTCGGTGGTGGCTGCCTTACGCTCAAATGCCTTACGCACAGATACTGTTTGCTGTCCCCACAGCATGTCCAGATGTTTCGATTTTTTAGTTCCGTTTCGCGTGAGTCTCTGGCTTAACACACCCAACCAACAACCATGATTATCTCTTCTACCTCCAAAATTTGCGTCCTCGCCGAATTCCCACCGTCCAGACTATGATATGCCTTTTCCTGTCTCTGCAGGCCTCTTCGGTACCACTGCAACCAACCGCGAGTCGGTTCCGGTTTCAAATCACTCCAACAAATCGTAATCAATTGCTTTAATTCAATCTCAGGCTTCCCTACATAACACTTTGGAACTATCGACCGACAGCACGATTACCGCCTTAATAAGAACACACGAATCAGGCGTGCTGGAACGACTCGTCCCGCTGTTACCGCCTCCGGTATCCACCTGCGATATCCGCTTCTTCCTCTTTCTCTTTCTCTTCCTCTTCCTCTTCCTCTTCCTCTTCCTCTTCTACTTCTTCTTCCTCTCCCTCTTCTTCCACAAGAGCTACCTTTGTAGGCTTCGGACCTCAATCACAGCTGCCATGGACAGCGAGTCACCCAAAGCTCCAATCACGGGTGAAGTTCAGCACGGAGACATTGCGAGCGGCAATCACCATCCCACATCTTCTGTCCATGCAGCGGCTACCTCTCCAACCCAGCGCATCTCTGCAGGATTGACCCCGAATCAGCTGAATAATTGCGGATATTCTTACCCTAATGGTGAGCGGCATCCCTTTTCGCCGTAACTAACCTAAGTACCATCTGTCCCATGATCGCCACGGTCGCATATTATAGCTTTGTCTTCCAGAGGTGTTACATTACCTTCTTTGCTGGCTCAGACATAGAGTCTGTTCATTGAGCTAACACCAATTGTTTATAGACGACATCACAGTCCTCCCCTATGATAGTACGCACGGCACGCCGCAATATGATCAAGCAGAACTCGAGTCAAAAGGCCTGGAAGTCGGCACTAGTGGGGTTCTCGTTTACAACCCCCCTGTTTTACCCAATTTGCCGCCGTCGGCCCCGACGAACTCCACTCGTACACAACGTTGGAACGCGAGCACGGCGATAGTTATGGAATGGATTTCTCGGATAAAGAGGAAGCTGGCAAAGCGAAAGGTACGAATGCTTGAATAATGGTGAAGTCCCACAGTTAACAGAACGATAGCATAAACCCAGAGTTGACAAGTACAATTTTCCAATTGAGGATTTCCTGCGCACCGTTGAGATCGCTCTGGTTGTGGACGGCCACGAAATAATCTGGCATGGTCGGGCTTTGTTCGACAGCGGAGTCAAAAGCGACCATATATGCCGTGGATTTGTTGAGTCGAAATTCGGAATCCAGAATGAGTTGAAAGTTGGCGGACCCTCGCTAACAACGCTCGGTGGACACTCGTATAACTCTGTTGGTCTGATCAAAGGGAGATGGGCAGGCCAGGACAAAATGGTGAACAAGAAGGCCATACATTTCCATGAACACAAATTTCATGACGGATGCTGGCATGTGTCGGAATCTATGAAAGAGGGATTCGATGTCATCTTCGGTAGAGACACTATACTAGGTTTGAATCTCATGGATAGTCGGCCTGGTGGCTATATGGGCAACGATGGGTTTCGGAGGAAACCACAGTCCCCCTTGAAAGGCATGTTTGATCCCTGTATTTTTTACTCATTCCCTGCTAACTACCGCCCTAGACAAGAAATTGGACCAGCACAGAGAGCAACAGAAACGTAAAATTGAGGCGCAACAGAAACTAAAAGAGGCGCATCTCAAACGCCAGCGAGAAATCGATGCGCAACGACAAGAAGAGTATCCTTAACGGCTCCGCAGAGATGCACAAGGGAGATGACAGGAGAACTCTCTTCGATGACCTCGCTCATCCCAAACCACTGCAAACTTGTATAGAAGAGGCACTGCGAACCCACACGACACTAGTCACCAGACAAGATGGCGAAGTCAATGCGGATAAAACTTTCAACCACTCACCTCAAGCCACAGGGTCGTCATTCGCTGTGAACAACCTCACGGTGTAAGGGCTCTCCGTCCTTTTCTATATACTCCCACTCAAAGGGGGTCCCAACCGCCGTTCTCAATCTGTCTTGTCTACGGATAACCTTGTATTCTGAAATGCCACATTGCGATCACATAACTCTTTTACGACGTCAGATGTTTAGTTAAAAGTCTATTTGCGGCCTTGTATTCTCGACCATATCTTATTGCTTGGGACTTCTCCTTATTTCCTACTTATCTCTTCTGCTTATTGTTTAATTTTCTGAGACCAGCTAAAGATGCATAATGCGGTGTCCTTGTTAGATATGAATGGATAAGCTGGGCCGCTCGCAAGATTTGAAGTCAATGTCCCAAAGCTTTTTTCTTAGCCCAAAAGTGGCATCTACAGGCGAACAGCGTGGGATGAATTATTCTACCTCATTTTCACATCCTCTCGATTTTCCACGTCTTTGGCGACTGGGCTGGTACCACGGTTTCTTCTTTGTCACGAAGTCATCACGGGGTTATGAACTATTTAGTGCGACGCATGTACGACGCATTAGTCTACGAGCAAAGATACCCCAATGAAGCGATTTCATAACGAAGAACTCGACCAGCCAACCCTTCAGCTCACATAAGTAGCATTATTTGTCCCGACGAACACTACCTGCACCGCAGAAAACCTAGCAACATGTCAGAAACCCGATTCACGAACAACAGCAACACCCAGGATCGGCAAATACTCACGCCGCCGCCACCGCAAACACGTCCGTGGCCTTGGCCGTGGTGAACGCGGCCACACAAATCGAAACGACAACATTGAACGCCGCAATGACGCCCAGGCGCGCAGCAGCCGAGTGCACGCAATACAACACCGTGATGGATGCGATTGGAAGCAGAGATGCTACGACCGTAGTAATCCAAAACGCGATGCGGAGGAAGATCCTGTCTTTGAAGCCGACAGCGCCGTAAACCGAGGAAGATTTTTTCCACCGCGCACACCCGCAGCGGAAGAGCAGTTTGATAACTTTCTCCGTCACCAACTTGGAGAAGGCATCTTCGTTGTGCCTTTCGCGCAAGGTAATTAGGTCTGGATTATAAGTTTTAGGGTGGGCGGTTGAACCCCATGTGGTCGCGTCGTCACCGATGAGGGCGAGCGGGCCCATGTCATCGGTTTCAAGGTAGCTTTGGATGTCGTTAAGATCCCATTTGCTCGGCTTGGGGAGATCGAGAATGGTTGAGTATTGGAGGAGGGCCTTGTCTACTCAACCAACTTGTCAACATATCTCGAAGCGAGAAGGAAAGGATATCGTAGAAGTTACAACTCACTATACTCCTTCAGCCTTGCCCTTATCGTCTGCACCAGCTTGAGCTGGTCTTCATCCCCGTCGTGCTTGGACTGATACAGCCAGAACCAATTTACAGCGTATGTTGCCTTATTCCCCTGAGCAGCGTTTATGCTGTCCGCACGCTCCTGCTTCCGCAGCTGCTGCTCGAGATGAATAAGTTCGGCTTGGAGGTATAGAAGATTCTGCGCGTTGAGAGCACTGAAGCTCCGGAAGATGGCAATTTCTGGGAGTAGGCCGATCTGGCCGGCTAATTTGGGATAGCCGATGACGAGGTCGGAGAGAGGGATTGCAGCGGATGTCGCCATGGATTGCTGGAAGCTGGACGATTCTACGTGATAGGCTGAGAATACAAAGACAAAGATTCCATCGGCCCTGGGGGAGGAGGAATGGTTGTTATATGTTCCGCAATTTCAACCTCGGGGTAAGGCTGTGTATAATGTGAAGAAGGCAACAAGGCATCTATCGATAAATGGCGCGTCAGCGATGCTATTTGCCAAGATCTTTCAACGTTGTCAATGCATCTGTGATAACTCGCAATGCAATTGAAGTTAGCCTTGCGAGTTCCTGAAATTGGCCGGCGTATGGTCGACTCGGAAAATCTTTCGAGTGATAATAGAGGTTTATCTCGCAATAATGCATGCGACGGATTAATCTCTATTCGGAAACCTCAGGCTGATAAATGTATAAATATGACAAGGCATTATTCTCCGCCGCTCTTGGGTTTTTTAAATTAAAAGTTCACTAACTCAAACTTCTACACCTAATAATTGAATTTCTATGGACTATAGTTTGCACGCGATTGCTTAGCGAGGGGCTACATCTGTGATTGCGTTGGGGGTCAAAACCCCCAAATATGATATCTGTGCCGTACGCCCATATCTTCTTCCACAATGTCCGCCAAGAAATTTAAACGATTGGCTCACAAGATTTTCCAATCCCGTGACTTTAATCCCTGTCACCCCATCAAAAGCACCACCTTCGGAATAATATTTAGAAGTTACTCGCCAATTGCACTTAAGTTTTATAAGTTACGCCAATTTTACTTACGTTTTGTAAGTGGCCTTTTACTATACAATGTCCGCAATGACTTTAACCAATTGGCTCACAACTTTTCCGTTCCTATTACTTCAAACCCTGCACCCTATTAAAATCTTATCTTAGAACTCTTAGCCGCTTTGCAGAGGGATTTGTGTTGTGGTTATATAACTCCTAAGCTAACTCCAAACTCTTAAGCCAACTCCTTAGCCAATAGAACCAATTAGCCCCTATTACCCCCTTATAACCCCCTAAAATTCCTCTAAGCGCGCGTTGAATATAAGCCGGTTATATTTCTCAATATATATTAACTTTAACTAACTATAGCGGTGTCAATCTAGTAGCTACAGTCTTAGTGCGCGATATATTTAAATTGTGACCTCTTTTACTTTTATATTTTAATTCTTTTAAGCAGCTAACTCCCCCTATTAGGGGGCGTTTTATAGCGTAAAGGAAAAAAAGGTTATTGTGACGGTGCTGCCGTCACACACGCTACGCCGTGCGCGTAGCTTATATCATTCCTTTTACCCCGCTCCAACACTCTCTATATACATTCGTCCCAGCCGTATTCCTATAGAGTTCTCTAGCAATCCTTTTGAGTCCTCATGACAGCTGTACGTAGCTATCAATATATTCGAATCTGATACTCGTTATCTAGCGTTCGATGCATAATACATCGTCGTCGTGACAGTTATTTTTAAACCCGGTCACGACTACCTTACGGCTTCGCTTTCACGGTCGTACTCTACCATTACAGCTTCTTTTTCCCTAATACTTAGGGAGCTGCTTGTTCTTAGTATAAAGAAGCGGCTCCTAAAGTATTAAGGAAAGAGAAGCTGTGGTGGTGGAGTTACATCTTAAAAGCAGAGGGATATCCATTTTTGCCAGAGTGCAAAATGCATCCACTTATGCTTCATAAGTGGTCTTTTGCTAGTGGTCTATACACTTTTATAACTATGTCTATACAGAAGGTTCTCCTCGAGCTGGGGGGGCGTGTTGGCTATAGAGTTACAGCTCTCGTTTTATTACCTGTATCATCATAGGCTACTACTGCTAGGGGTGCCAACAGCTCTCTCCCTAGTATACAGGCTATAGTCCCCTCTAAATGAAATCTTTAGTTCCTTTTCCATGATTTGCATCAGCCACTGCTCTAGCTAACAACCACTACCCATCAAAGGTCCACCACCTCCCCCTCCGAGCCTCTTATCTCCAATCGCAGCCTTTGGCAGCCTTTGGCAGTCTTTGCCCTGCGTCATTGACAGAAACATCTTCGCGCAATGATAACTTCAAAACATGTCCATTTTGCTACAATACTATTAACGGTCGGCTATCAAGGATAGCCACTCGAACTATTCGGCATTATACCGTTTTGTAGAAGAACATGGCTCGGCCGCGGGTTAGCCTCCTGGGAAGAGGCTCATGCTCAACCATCATCTATCAAACAGGTACTCCCAATGTCCCACAGCCTGAACCGTATGTGCTTGGGGAAACAAATGAAGCCCAGGTCTCATTATCGAAAGCTAAGCGAACAAGAGACACATGCTGGATCATCCTTATTAGCACCATTTTCTATCTCCCCCAAATGCAATACTATAAATCGACTTACTTGAAGGATTATATCGAGGCCACAAGTATGGGAAGTTGGATAAACCAGAATCAAGATTCTTAGCAAATGCCGCCCAGGCGCCTTGAATATACGCAGTAATAACACTCTCGGCAAATGCGTCAGGAGCACCACTAACATTCTCGGCCGTCCCAAACACTATAGGCAATTCACTTCCATGCCACGCCCCGCTATCTGGGCTCGCACTCAAACGGAGATTGGGAAAGTTACCGAACCATCGATATCTCCAAATCGGCACCGCCTGCGCAGAACGGGCTTTGGCAGCAGCCGCAGCGGGCCATGTGAAGGTGATTAGGCCGGCTATTTCCCATTGGGCATCGGTTAAGGGAATCTCAATTCTAAAGACGCCGGCTTCGTAATCGGTGTTGCCTATGAGATATGGCTTCTTCGAAAGGTTCCCTGCGGTTACCCTAGCTGGGTAATCGCTGAAAATAATCCTGTTGTCAATTGTAGGTGCAAACGAACCGTCGCTGGTAGCGTTAAGTATTTCTTGGAAGGTCTTCATTCGCATGCATTCTACGCTGCTCGATATTCCTGTCGAAGGTCCACCGCACCCTAATCGTTCAGTAGCATTGTACCACGCAGCAGTATTGTTATCAGCAGAGCCCGAATAGCTGAAACCAGTAGCTGTACCAGACTCCTCGATGAAGCCAGCAACAATGGGATCACTCATCCACGCGTAAGAGTAGTAATCCACTGAGGCACCGCCGGCCGATTGGCCAAATATAGTGATCCGGTTCGGATCACCGCCCAATGCGGCGATGTTTTTATGGACCCATTCGATAGCTAGGCGTTGATCTAATAGTCCGAGATTTTGACCGAGTCCTGGAAGCCCGGGAAATCCGAATACGTTTACTCGGTAATTGTCTTTGTGTTAGCTCCTTCTAACGGCGGAATAGATAATTAGGTTTTGGTCGAAGAGATTGGGGCTAGGCAGATTCACTTCACGCTGACAAGAACAACATCCTCATTATCCGCCAAGTACTCTCTGTCGTATATCGGATTCTTTGTGTTGCCAATCGAGAATGCTACAAGTCTTGTGATTTCTTTCTTCCATCACCAGTTTCGGCATGCGACTCACCTCCGCCATAAATCCACACGAGCACTGCTTTGGCTTTCTCTCCCATCTGTGGCTTCGTCCAGATATGGAGTGTGAGGCAGTCTTCATTAAAAATATCTCCCATTTGGGAGAGAGCGGTCAGAATACAAACGGCGTTTGGACCGGCTGGGCTAGGCTGGTTTCCGAGCTGCTGGACGTTGGCGGGACAGTCTCTTTTTCAGATTTTAGCAAGGGCTTTGAACCTGGAAGAGAGGTGTGCCGTAAACGTACGGTGACTGGGTAACGAGTAAACCGTTGAATCTGGGAGAGGAGGATTTATTCCCAGTATGAGGCAGGTAGCTCACAAATGCTGTTGCGTTGATAGTGTCTTTCCCAATGAACTCCTGAGGTGCTGCCCACCGCAATTCACCCACCGGGGGTTGTGCAAAGGGGATGCCGAGATATGTAGAGACGTCCTTGCGATGAAGCGCGGGGCTTCCCAGAATGAATCCGCATGATGTTTGCACTCCTTGTCCGACTTGAAAGAAGTCAGAGGCAAGCGGATCTGATTTTGTGGCCGCTATGAGGACCTGGAGAAGGCTTCCGGCGAGCCAGAATTGATTGAAATGTTTTATGTTGAGTAGGTGGTTCTTTTAGAGTGGCCTGGAGAAGAATGCATGGGGTGTTAAATGAGAGGAGGTGTTACATCTAGCCTTATATAAGAAAGTAAACCTTCTAGCCCATTCCAATACCAGAAACCAATGTATGAGACTAGAATATCTTAGAGAGGGAGACCTCAATTGCTCTGAAATCAATCCCTTATCAGTGTGGTAACTTTTGCAGTCTTGGGTATCTATTATGCTTTGATCAAGTTATTGATTTTTCGTTGAGCTTCACAGCTGGTCCAGTAACCGACTACCAGACTCTTTGATCGGCATCACGGAATAGGATTAATGTGTAAACTAGAACCATTTCGGTATTGGTAGCCGTTATTTCTATCCCTTTACACACGTATTAGAGCTATGTACACAGCCACATATTTTCCAAAAGAGGTCAATCACTCCACTCCCAGATACCTTTTCAGCGTCCTACTAACCGGACAATCCGAACATCGAGTCAACCATAGTGCCTCAATATGCCATAGTTAATGTCCAATCAAACTTTCCCGCAATTCTAAAATTTCCCGTCTGGGTCTGTCGAACTGGCACGGATCTACAGTGGCCTAGTATTGAACTAGCTAGGAGCTTCTCGTAGGTTCTTCGCCACTTCTTCTAAACTGTCCTTTGCCACTTCTTCTCTTCTTCGCCACCACTATCTCTCTTCTTCGCCACCACTGTCTCTCTTCTTCGCCCCACTGTCTCTCTTCTTCGCCACTACCTCTAGACTGTTCTTTGCCACATTCTCTTACTATATATAGAGCCCACTTTCGTAGAAGCAATGGACAAGACAATTTCGAACTCCCGAACCGAACTGCTCGGGCAGTTCGACAGAGTCGGATAGGAAAGAAGCGGTTTATGTTGATATACATCATATGATATAATCAACAGCTTTTCCGACAATGCACATAATCAGGGTGAATTGCATTTGCTTGAATCCTCGAATCTTATGAATATTGTTAGATATGATTGGAAAGGCCGATGGAATGGTCGGAAGGTTTCGGTGCATATCCGGAAGTAAGCCCCTGGAGCCTAGAAGAGAAGTAGGAACAGGCGCCGGAGCAGGGAGACAGATGCCGAAGAAGGGGGTGATTGTCGGATCTGTGCACCTGCTCGAATCAGAGGGTATATCTTACACATATCAAGCTTCGGATGAGATTGGCTTGTATACCCAGTTATCGCTTGCCGCGGGGGCTGGAAGCTGCGTGTCTTGAGCTCCGCATCTATCCTGTTATCAACCCCTGAGGCTCAATCTGCTCCAGCACTGGCCCAAACCAGAGATCGGAAGGCGAACGAGGGATCTATAGGCGGTATCCTCCCGCAAGCAGATCCGCGATGGAATCCAGTACGAAGCCCCCCCGACCATGATCCAGCGCCAAGCCGACCAAGCACGCTGGCAAGCTCACCTGGCCACACCATGAATTCTAACTCACCTTCCCTCTACAACCTCGGCCTCGAATAACATGCCTGCTCTTACAAAGGGCGAGGCTGGTATTATAATCAGATTCCGAGCTAACAGGAGTCGCAACATTCATGCGACCGGGAGATTTCATAACACTACAACAAGTTCAAATATTTACCAAATTAACTCAATAAAAGCTAGAAATTATCATGTCCAGTTGTTATTTCCACCATGACTAATACAAGTTAAAGCCTTGGTCACGAAAGTCGTGGTTGACGCTTTCTTGGTCATGTATGCATTCATCTCAACATCCTCCTACCACACCCACTTTGTATGCGTCTCTGCGTTCTCCTTGGCCTTCTTGGAAGCGCCTACAACCTCATAGTCATTCAGAAAACCCTCAAGGCGCCCACATCAGTGCTTAATTCGATGTAGATCTGGGCTATATGGCGAGTGAGGTGCGAATTTGGTACCTATATCAGCAGCTTCCTCCCGCCCTGGATGGGGCTGTATAATATAGGCGTACGTTATCCTCAACCAGGAATACCTTAGAATTGGGGTTAGTATTCTGAACTATACAGTAATAGGGATAAATCTGTACCTTAAGTATATGGTTGGTATACTAGTCTGCATCCATGCCTTTTCCAGTGAATGGCTGGTGCTTCTAATAGCGCTTAGGCTTGTATAGCTTCCCAAGGCTTTTATTGCCTGTTAATTCCAGGTGTTCTAGTTTATAGTGTTTATTGTGTAGCATTATATTATTGTTAAGGGCACGGAGTTCCTTCTACTTAGGGGCTACCTCTTCTAAGCTCTCTTCCTTTGGCTCTGCTATTTAGGGAGGTCCTCCTTATTCTTTTTAATGAAGTCTAATTTAGAACCGCTCCTAACCCCCCCCTCCCCCTTTAGGTCTTACTTACTTAATCTACCATAACCTACTGTATAGGGGTGCGGTTTCTATAGTTAACGAATAATCCAAATACAGTATACAATTCGGTTCCTTTTTGTCCTTTGGCCTTAAAAAAGGGCTTTTTTGAACGCCTGTCGCTTACAAACTTGTAATTGTAAATTGGGTCTCTATGTTTGTGGGCTATATTCTCATACTAACGGCGCACCAGGCGTAGGCCATGCGCTAATACAGCCCCTAATACAGCATCTTGGAATTTGTACGTGGAAAACTGCATCACATCTGCCCTAACATCTGCTAAAGCTTTGGAGCCGTCTTGGACTTTTGGAGGCCTTCCTGGCCTCTCTGACTTGGGGCTAAGAATAGCCAGAAGGTCGTTAAAATCGGTGTTGCCGGCATTATATATCGAACTGTTTGGTTCGAGAGTTCAAATTGTCTTCCTTGTCTATTGTTTCTATGAAAGTAGAGGCTATTGTCGAACTCGCACGGATCTACAGTTACTAGAAACTTCTATCTCCTTTGCTGCCTGCTCTTAGTGTAGGCAACCTCACTGCTGACTGATGGAGGCTGCGCTACAGCAGGCAACTCTGCATGCAGCAACGGGACTAGCGAGCAACTGTCGAACTGGCATGGATCTACAGTGGCCTAGTGTTGAACTAGCTACGAGCTTATAGTGGGTTCTTTACCTTAAATTTGTAATTGTTCTTTACCACTTCTTCTGGAATGTTCTCTGCCATATTCCCTTAGTATATATAGACTCTACTTTCGTGGAAACAATAGACAAGGAAGACAATTTCAAACTCTCGAACCAAACTGTTCGGCGGTTCGACAGCTATATATACTAAGAGAATGTGGCAAAGAACAGTTCAGAAGAAGTGGTAAAAGGACAATTAAGAAGATGTGGCGAAGAACTCACTAGAAGCTACTAGTAAGTTCAATACTAAGCAACCGTAGATTCGTGTCAGTTCGACATTATCACATGCCTTGAGGTAGATTTTGTTAGCCGTGTTCGCTAATACCCCTAGCTTGGCTTCAATTTGGGCCCAGGTTAGGGTAGTAGAGACTCTTACTGTAATTAAGGCTGATTTTATTTGAATTAATACATCATTTGCGCCTGTAGAGCGCCTCCTACAGCTGTGTTGTGGCATGTTATGATTATTTACAAAATCTTACGCGATTATAAGTTGGTGTTCGTCACCGAGCCACCCACTGCCCTGCTACTGTTGGATAAACGAAGCTGCTCAGCCACCCTCTTAATATTCCCTCTTACTGTCGCCTTTGGCGCTGCGATATCGATAAGGCACCGGTCAGTGGAAGGCTGGTGAGAACTGTAGCCTGAGGCGAATCAACTTCGTGGTTGGCTAGGTGTTCGCTCCCACAAGGCCCTGCCTTGCATATCTGTCTTGACACAGGCTTCCTCTATTGCATGCACTGCTGCATGCCCATTTGCCTACTCCACCATCTTATCACCATCTCATTGTTGGAGCAAAGCTAGAAGAGCGCCAGAGGGTCGTGCTGGTCGAGATTGGCCTCTCCTGGGTCGTCGATTGGAAGGGGAGTAAAGGGGGGCAGCGCCTATGGCTCTAGCGGTGGTTCCTTCGACTGTTTGGTGCGAGGGTCACTCTTCCTCACGAAATCGATGACATTCGATTCTCTGGGCATCTTAGGGCATTGATTTAGGTGTAAATTGCTAGTTATTTTCGTCTATTTACTTGCACTGTTGAGTGTGCAGTTCAGCACCCGTGTTCCTGCACGAGCCAACTTGACGTTGCGCCACGGTGCAAAGGGGCAGGCGAAGATAGAGAATTGACCGCTTGTCCTTCCTCAACTAAACATTAGGAAGTAATAGTGGAAGGTGGTATGTTTTCTAGTAGATCTCATTGCTATAAGTGCCCTATATATTTTTCAGTTCCATTTCTTTCCACGTCGAGTTTTCTCATGTTGCTTATAATAAGCCTAGGCTTGTGGCAGTATGTGATTTTCCACAGACCCTTGAGCTTCTTTGGGCAGAAGCACCAGACTCCCTTGCCCGTCGAAGATGTCTTCAAAGGTCAAGTGCACTGTGTTTTTCTTCTTTCGCTGGGGGGTAAAGATACTGTCATTTCAGAAAGAGGTGGTCAAGATGGTGCATCACAACGACAAGTCCGAGATATTGCAACAAGTGTTAACTTCATAATTGGCTGAAAGGCACGGACGGTCGGAAGCGAGTGCGGCAGTTTGCGCTCATTTCTTGCAGTTAGAGTTAAATATCTAGTCGCCTTGGCTTCCGTCCTTCTGAAGGACCACCGACTTATTCTCTCTCAGCCTGATGTTCAAGCCATGCACTTGTAGTTTGCAACAGCCTACCCTCAGGTTGCCTTATACGCTAGTCCTTGGAATACGTTTATTTTATACGTTGACATGGGTTTACTATGCTGTCCCAACTTTAAAACCCGGCATTCTTCCAAGGCAAGTTCGACTGTCTCTTACCAAAGTTCTGTTCGTCTGTCGCATTTTCTTCCCATCTCATTTTGCAACCCGCCTAACAGTTTCGCAGCGTCGAAGGACCGCAACACCTCAACCCGCAACTATCGAAATATGCTCTAGTCCCCAGTCAACGACGGCTCGATGGAGAGTATCCAAACTGTCGTTCGATGCATCGGAAAATGCGGATCTAGTCTCTCAGAGGCTAGTGACCCAGATCTTAGCTTTGAATATCCACCCGTTCGACAAGGAAACTAGCTTTGGTCTACCTATATCGACATACAATGGACAGCGCATCGAAACCGAAGGATATGTAGACCTAGTGTGGTGTCTGCAGAACACGCGCCAAATACACAATACTCGATTTCTCGTCACAAAAGCTTTTGATCCTCCTTTCGATGCCGTACTAGGCCGAAGGAGCACAATGGAAACCAGGCTCGCAAGTGAACAACATTCCTGAGATTAAATTTTACCGGTTCGGTCTATCCAACGGTGAGAATACAGGCTCTATCATTACCAAGCATGACATTGAGACTCTCCATCTAGCTGGCGTTGACACCACCTGTGGCTTATTTGACCTTTCTCCGCTTCAAATGATTGCCAACCGCTCCATAATTGATCGATGACTTGTCTGCTACACGACGCTGCCGGTTTCGTTTCATTGCGCTCACCCAGGAAGGCTCGAGGCCGAATTAATATATTTTGATTTATTTCTCTCGGAAGATGCCTATCGCGATCGGTAGGCTGCTTGACACAATCTCGTATAGAACGCTCAAGGTCACGATTGTACGAAGCATTTGTCCTAGATCATAATCGTTTCATGAGTTACTGCTGCTGTGTAACACACAACCTAACGGCCTCTCTTGTTTTCTCTCTCTCCCCTTACTTTTATCTAGCTTGACTAAATGTATATAAAGTATCTATTTTCTCCTTGTATGGTATTTCAGGTACGCCCTATTTTTCTACCTACCTCGCACTCTCCCCAGGTATCCTAAATTACGGATGATACTCGTCTTCCAACGACAAGCTTTACCAAAATCCCCTCAGCACAGCGAGCGCAGTTAGTTCACTCAACGCATCAAGACTCCAACGTGGATTTTCAATTAATAACTCTTTTAAAAAACTCCACGAGATTAATTGTTAGGAATCGGTATGTAGCCATTAAATAGCCTCCGCTATGATATATGCTATATGCTACTTTTTGCAGTTAATCTCGATCGTGCAGGAAGAGTACAGACCTGCAAAGAAAAAAAAATTGATTTTATTTTGCACGATCGGCACTGTACGCACAGTGCATGCACACAGATGGTACATCTTCCTTAACAGCACCTTATATCCGTCGCTCACGCATAAATAATGAGATGTGCTCAGCTGCCTGAAACCAATCGTACGAACCTTACCACTTCATTCAACATAATCCGATACAAAACGCGATTCAAAAATGACCCCTTCTTTCCACAATAGATTAACTTAAAGCAACCGATTATTCACTATGGAGGGAATCTGTCAGCTGAAGCAGTAGCTGATGCGAATTTTTGAAAGGGACCGAAGATCGTATTGAGAGAGGACTACGGTCTATATACGATAGATAGAGCTGTCAGAACACCCTAGTACACGTGGCTTCTGGTGATATAGGTGATAAGACGAGAGCTGTAAACACTGCAGACGACAGAATCGCTGTTTTATGCGACAGCGAACCCGAGATACTGTACAGGATGGTCTGGCATGAAAGGAAGACGAATATCTTGACTCGGTTTTGTTTGTTTCTCCGCCCTGCAACGTGATCGCTGTAGTCAATACTGTGTGACAAACCCCTACGGGATACGCTCGCACGGTACAGATGCTTTTGCAAGCTCAAGACTCGCACGACAAGACTACAAACACCCTGTTATGATCGGGAAAATAAGGAGAATGGCAAGCTTGGTCGCCAATGGGTATAGTGGCTCTTTACCAACTTCATCTATTCTAATGAGAATAAGTCTTTAGCCGTATACGCAATTTCATACCTAAAATATAATCAAACAATATACAGCTAAAACCCGGAAGTAGTAAAACTATATACCACGACACATTTAATGAGAGAGCTTCTATCGAGGAGTCCCAGGTGAAGAAAAGAACATGACGTCTTTGCTAATATAATAGAGAAATGAATGTAAGAGAGAGCCATGGCCACATTTCTTCCCCATGATCTGGAAGCAAAAGGCACTCGTTTCACGATATAATGGTGATTGTTTTCCTGTTTGTAAATTTAGGTTTCAACAGGCCTTCTATGCCGTCCGCGCTGTTCGACCAGTTTCTGTTAACTTATATTAGATTATAATAATAACGAATTCTACTAGTTTATATAACAAGCCGCCGGCATTGCAATTCTGCACTAAATTGAACAGGCTGTAGTATGCTCTTGGTCGCACAGCGGGTAATATCTATATTTGGGATCAACATATTTGTTAAGCTCCTCTAGGAAGGTGTCTTGACTATCTTAATTGTTATAAGTCGACCGACGACAGAAGTTTTAATATTATTCCATTTTGGCCACTACCGCACTTACAGGTGTCACCAGCGGTCGTATTGTCCATTCTAAGATATGCGCTATTTATGATGTAATGTGCCTACGCCTAGAAGTACCTAGAAACCTAGAGCCAATGTTCGAGGGGAACTTTGAAGACCTTTAGACAGCACACGTTTCAGAACAGTCATTTATAACAAAATTCAGCATGACCATTTATTGAGAAATAACTAGAGTATATATTCCATACCACATCTAGACCATTGAACGACACTAGCTTACGGTTATTCCATCGGCCATATTGCCAGCTGAAAGCTGGTGCAAACATTGAATCGCCTGTCGATCGAAAGGAGCCGATAACCCCTATATATATATATATCAATACGTCGCTGAAACAGTATTGCGACTAGAGCTGAAACGCCCTAGCCAACATATACTGTATGTTCCCGTCAACGGTTGACGGAAAGCCATAACCTTGGAACGAGTCTTACCAGATGTGCATGACAAGCTTGACAGCTTAATGCTGCAACAATAAGTAATATATTGTCTAATACGTCGAACCTTGCAGAATTACCTGCATATAGTGTATATGTGCTGGGGTATTGACCGTATCTTGCGCACTCCATTCGCGATTTTGGAAAGGAATATCCCGATTACCTTGCTGAACTAGCTACATGATGATGCTAAATAACAAACATGCAAGTAAGTCCTCTTAACTAACAGGGAGGCAGATCGAATTTACTGCTGTCCAGCCACCAGCCAGACACACGTCAGGCCGTTTTGTTAGTCTAGGTAAACCTGGAATTAGGGAAGGCACTGCACGTACTACTCTCGTACCTTTCCATCATCTTACTACCTACATAGGCATATACAGATTTCGTTCGAGCTGGGGGTATCCTACATAAGCGGGGCAATGACTGGAGGCTTCTTATGCCGATAGTAACCTAAACGAGTTTACGTCGCAATGCTCGATCCACACATAACTCCGAGGCTCCGTCTCAACCGCATTTTAATCCAGAAGTTGAAAGACAAACAATTCATCGTGGCTGCCTAATGAGGCCCGTGCTTCCAAGCCTGTGCCCCCAGATTTCCTTCACTCATCACACTTGTGGCTCACATTGCGCCTGTTTGTGCCGTCTAGAACAAGCAAACATCGCAATCAACTGTAGCGGACCAAGCTCTACCACTCGTAATGTGGTATCGTTTTCTGGGGCGGACTGGCCTCAAGGTCTCGATAATCGGACTGGGAAGCCGGCTCACGTACGGTGGGAATGTTTGACGATGGTAAGGTGTATCTCTTCCAGGCCTCCACTTTCTCGCCTGTCCTCTCTCGGGCATCACAATCACCCTTTTCAAAGAGTTTAAGATGGGAACTTACCGATAATGACTACAATGTGGCAGAGACGAAATTTGAGTGCATGAAAGCAGCCTATGGCGCAGGCGTCAACTTCTTCGATACCGCTGGGGAGTATGGTGGAGGCAAAGCAGAGGTTCTTTTGGGCCAAGCCATCAAGAGATATGGATGGAAGCAGAATGACCTGGTCCTTTCAACCAGGGTAAGGAAAAGACGAAGAGTGCCTAGCTGGTCCTGATTCATCTCAACCCTGACTGGCAAATGTGCTGATGATCTTCCTCATACTTAGCCCCCCCCCCACCGCACCATCAACCCAAACATCCAAACAACCCGCTGAACAACAATGGTCTCTCGCGTAAACATATCGTTGAGGGTATGAACTGCTGCCTCGAGAGGTTGGATTTGCCCTATGTCGATATTGTCTACGCATATCGACCCGACCGCCAGACCCCAATGGAGGAGAACGTTTGTGTCTTCAATTATCTCGTTTATACGGACAAAGGTTTTTACTGGGGTTCGTCGGAGTGGTCTGATAGCGAAATTGCTGATGCGTGGCGGTTTGCCGACAAACTGGGGTATATACTTCACTCTACTCTCATCCACTCCCATTTCCTGCGAAAGGTAGTAAAGTCTGATTCGGCACCTTTGCTAGTCTCACTGGGCGTGCGGTAGAGCTGCCACAGTAAAATCTGCTTGAGCGTGAGCGAGTAGAGAGGAAATATCGATAGCTCTATAAAGCCTACAGTCTAGGGCTGACTGTCTTCGCACTCCTTAAAATGGGTATCCTAACAGGCAAAACACAACGACGTGGATGCGCCTCCACCTGGCAACAGCGTCTGGAAGTTGTTGTGGAATTGAAAGTTATCGCAGAGGAACCCGGTTGCTCGCTTACAGAGCTTGCTCTTGCCTGGGTATTAATGAACCGCAACGTCTCTGCCTTGATCATGGGAGCGTAGAGGCCAGAGCAGATACATGAGAATTTAGGCACACTAGACATAGAGAAAAGCTAACATCCGAGATCATGAAGGGGATGGAGCATGTGGCCCAGAACAAACCAAAGGAGGAACCTTTAAGATTTGGTTGAGAGAGGTTCGGACGAATTTGTCCAATCGCTGACTGGTCAGAGTCAAATATTGGTGCTCTAGAGCCACATCCCTTGAGCCCTCAATACCAGCAGACCGAGAAGAGTTTCAGAATATAGGATACAGTTATGGTTCTCTTGGCTTCCTGATGTCTCAAGCTGGAATGGTATCGCATCAAGCTTCTCTTTCAATAACTATGAAATGTCTACTCCGAGTTCTTCCCGCAAATAGTCGACTCTGTCTAACACATAATCTAGATATAGTCATCGAATTGCATTAAGGAAACGTGGTAGGAACCCAGAAGACAGATACAGGAGGCATTTGGGCTCGTGGAATTGGAACGCGGTGCGTTCGTGGATGATATCGATTGCCTCAGAACATCTATCACGTAGTAGTAGGTTTCGGATCAGCTTTCCTCTCAAATGAGATAACGAGGTAACAGCCTTTACTAACATTCTGCGGCAGGTCCTCATTAATGGTTTAAGATTTTCTACTTCAGAAAGTAGGAAGGAGTCACCGTAGTTATCGCAGTACTGAATCCAAGTACAACCATTAGAGTAATTAAAGTAGCATCGCAAGAGTGTCGTGCAGTTCAACTGTCCTAGTGAGTAATGATACTCATATACGTGGATATAATGATGCTCGTCCTGTTGCGCGAGTACTTAGTCATAAATGCTCTCGTATATCTAAAGCCAATTTGCTGAAAAATGCGGATTGCAATTAATGGTGAATATCCTTCTCAGTAGGGCATTATCATTCTCGACTGCCAGTGGTGGCATGGAAGTTCGTTGCCGTCGCTGACATAAGGCTCGAGGAGGTGTTGGAGGCTGTGGGGTTTACTCTGCATCAGATCTGAAAGGCGGTGGAGACACTTTACGCAAATAACATCTTGCGTCTCGGACGTCGTTGTTTTGGAAGGGACGCGATATTGGCTATCAATCATCCCTCTCATCAACTCTTCTATATTGGACGTCTCAGGGCTCAAACGAAAGAGTGGTGTAGGCAGTGCTGTTGTTGAACAAACACCGGTCGCTCAAAAAGAAAGATCATGTGGCGCCGCAGACTAATACAACATGTCACTTAATTGTTCACAGTAATTTTTCTAGGAAATTTTGTAAGTCTCAAACGAGTCTCTGTTATGTTTATGAATGCCTCCAACTTGATTGTTGTTCGAGGACATTGCTTTAGATTTCGCTACACAAATGTCTCGTGACCAATGATTTTACCTAGGTAATTAGCTTTGGAAAGCATTTTGCGTCTCTGGTAAAATCACCGGCCTCATATAATATAAAGTCTGAATGCCATCCAATACTGTGAAGACTAATTATCACCTCATTTCACACACAACAGCTGGCTGGAGGCCTATCAAAATCGGTACGACAGGGGTCTCAATCGATGGGTGTTTATGAGGGATACATATTCCACACCACATCGGGACCCTTGGAAGGCATCAACCTACAGTTATTCTATCGGCCGTATGCTGTATTTTCCAGTCAAGAATCGAGAAAAAGCCCCAACGAGCCTTACGAGGCGTACATGACGAGCTAGACAGCCAGAGGCCACGCTGATAAGTGATGTGTTGTATGATACGTCGGGCCTGGCGGCATTCCTGCATTGGTGCATATGTAAGATACAAGCCTCCTTTGCTGACAACGATGCAGCCAAGGCTCGCGCTCAGCCGTGTTGAAATGAACCGCAGACTTTTTTCCCAAAATATCGCTTCCATGAGCATCTCCGACTTAGAGTATATGGAACGTCATTATGGCCGAAGTTGGTCTCGCCGCAGCAATTATCGGGCTTGCGGGTACTGGTGCAAAGCTCGGTCTTACGCTTTTTTCCATCGCAGACACCATTGGGTCCGCAGGTCAGGATGCGAGGCTGATCGGAACGGAAGTTTCTCTATTCTCGCAGGCCCTTAGTGCTCTTAGCAAGAGCTTGCACAGGAAGAGCGATAAGACCTCCAAACTCCAGAAGGTCGCTCTCAAACTACGAGACGCTTGTCGGTCCCTGATCAAAGATTTGAGAACTCTTCTCGGGAATCTATCTCGACGAGGCCCTGGGCGAGATGCATTTCCCATTCGAACTTTACGCGCTCGAGTCTTGTGGCTGTTTAACAAATCGAGAGTTCTGTATCTCCGGACCTCACTGGAATCATTCAAGATGACACTCATCTTGCTAGTGACTTCTATGGATTATGCTGAAGCAGCTTATCGGGATGCTCCGGAAAGCATACGGTCAGTCGGAAATTCCATAGACTTACTATTGGACACTGTCAGCTAAGATGTACTACCAGGGATCCCCTCAGGTTCCAAGTTGAAAGCATGATGAGGATATCCGCAGAGGTCAACGGAAATCTTTCCAGATGCGGTGCTAGGCTTTCGCATCTCGACGGATTAAACGTCCCACCTAATTCAATCACCCAAGAGACGTCCCCAGAAGAAGTTGACGCGTTTCAGCGGCGAAACTCGATGGCAATTCAACGAGAAGCGACAATACTCAACCGGCTTGGACAGCTGTCTCGGAGTCTCGACGACGCCGAAAGCTCCCCCGTCAGTGATAGTAGCCAAACATCCCTTACCGAACAGCAGCTAGCCCAAGATAATCAGATGGCTATAGAGTCTATTCAGGCAACAAGCCTCCAGGCCCATCAGGTTGTCAATGAATTAGTCACAGAAGTCTTGTCTCCTGAGCCAGAGACGGAATGGAGTTGGGAAGCGTCTGAATTTACGCAAAAGGACGACCTTTCGCAAGAGAATTCCACATCGGCAAACGCTACCGCATCAAGATCCGCCGACGAGGTACGCTTTGTTGAAACTGGGCCAAACGACAGGTCAACCAGTCCATCTCCACAAAAGGTGCATTCAAGCCGAAATGGAGACAATTCCACTTCCGATTCCGAGCGGCTTCAGCGTCTTGAGCAGATGATCAAGCAGTTACAGAATACGCTGAGCTCGTCGAATCTTAGAGTTCCTCTGGAGGACAAAGTGGAAGTTACGGTACCCATGGACGATCAAAATTTAGAGAGTACCGATGCGAATTATGAGCCTGCGACACAACATGACGATCGCCTTTCCAAACTTGAGGAGATGCTTCTTCAACGGCTAGAGGCAAAACTGAAAATTAAGAGTTCTCCGAAGCCTCAGGCCCCAGTGAAGTTCAAAGACGCCGTTGGAAGAAAGTTTTCATTCCCGTTTGGTAAATGCAACACATGGGAGGTGAGTCCTTTTAGCGCCAATTTTTATAGGTTGCAGGGTTCTGACAGCTCTCAGGGTATGTTCGAGCTTGTCAAAGAAGCTTTCAAACATGTCGAAATCATTGGGCCCCATGTTGACGCAGGCCATTTCGATCTCGTCGGCGGGGATGGCGAGATAATCCTGCCACAACTTTGGGAAACTATGATCAGGCCGGACGCAGCTATCACGATGCACATGTGGCCTATGCCTGAGCTTCCTCCTCCGCCTCCTCCACCTCCTCCACCTCTTCCTTCATCATCTCGCAGTGGTCTTCCGCCTCCGCCTCCGCCTCCTCCTGCAAAGAAGAAATCCACAAAGACAAGAGTTATACGTGCCGGTCGTACGGAATCTTTCTCATTTTAACCCACCTCCCTCCTAATTCCAAATACATCCCCAAACTCGTCGCACACAATTCCAATAATGCAATCTCACAATTTCTTCAACCGGCATTCCTATGAGACAGATGTAACCTACGAGATGACGCTTTACCTCCACCTCAATCTTGTACTACGTCTATCAGCAGGAGTCAGCAGCATAAAACTTGACAACGTTCTCATCTCATTATCCACCCCCAATAAGGCAATTAACCAAATCCTCCTATAATGGTCATGTCAGAATCCGTGCTTCGTTCCTGCAACCAGTCCTAGATGCTAGCGGCGCCGCCCATCTGAGCTGGCTGCTAGGGACGGTAATACGGCCAATGCTATGCTACCAAGAATATGAATGCACTGTTCCGTGCCGAACCTAGATTCCGTTAAATATAAGCGTAGCAGGGGTCAGTATGGTGATATATCCATCCCGGACAATTTCTTGAGACGCTGTCTATGATTCCGGGAATCATAGTTCGCGTCCGCAACGTCGGCGCTCAGCATGTAAGAGTATGGAGCATAAAAGGTGCATAGAGGGCGCATTTGTTAGGCGAATTTGTTAGGCGAGAACTCCAAAATTTTCAAGTCAATTTGTAGGGTGTTATGGTTACGCCGGCGTACGCCATAGTGGGACTTAGTAAATATTAGATGTGAGGCTGCTACAACCATCCGGGGGTAGGTGCGACGGCCATGGGTGTTCCTATAGGCGAGGGACTAGAAGTATACAGGCCGGCTTTGAAATTGCGGATGGTTGTCTTTTCTTGTTTCCGTTCAAGAAGGATCAAGGCGAAAGAGACGGTGGAAATGAACAAAGGCTTCGAGACATGCCTAGGTTTGCGGATGGGAAAATAGTGGAATTAAACGGACCGCCCTCTTAGAATATAAATTTAACGGCACACTTTGCTGCTCTAAAATTAGAGCTCTTATTATATAGGCAAAATAGGCCTAAGGAACTTCTAGAAGTCTTAGGCGCGTGTTATTCGACAGGTGCTTAATACCACTCCTTCTCCCAGGCCGACCAGGCAAAGCAAAGTCCCATCTCACTCGCAAATCGAAAATAAAAAAATCGAGAGAAAAAATCCAACCTATCTATCCATCTATATACCTATACAAACCCTACCTATCACCTACCCACCTCCCGACCAATCCCAATTCAAGCAAAATAACAAGGAACCAATTTAACATCGCAAGCGCCAATCTATGCAACTCTTTAATCCCGCCAAACCCGAAGCAAGAGTGAGAAAACACAATGCGCCCTCCCATCATCCGCCAATTGGTGTTACATAAAGGGGAGTTTGCCGCACAGTCAACACGCAGTCCGCTGCCTCGAAAAGAGAGTTGATTCATACACGCAGGCAAAAAAACCAGAGGTACCTATTTTAACCCCAAACCCCCTCCACGAGCAGATCCAAAATTGAGAAAAACACCACCAAAAATCCGACCATTAGACCTAAGCAAAGTAGCTCTTCCACAGCACGCCTTCCAGATCCTCCAGCTGCTCCGGTTCAAATGCCTGCGATGGTTGTTAGCATATTTAATCATACGCCTCTCGGCTACGAAAGAAAAATAGAAGTAGGCGATGCTTACCTTGACATCCACATGCCAAGTATCCTGCCTTGTCTTCTTGAAATCTGCCAGCACGCTCTTCACACTCTTACCAACCATGCCCGGATCCGCCGCCGCCTTCCTCGCCAGCGTGGCGAGCACATCCGGTAGCCACGCCGGTGGTGGTGACGTATACGGGAAAGCTTGGATCAGTGCACCGAGTCCGAGCACCGCAGCATGACGCACAAGAATCAGCTTATTATGCTCTGGGGTCGGAGTGCCTGGGATGCGCTGCCTAGGGAGCGGGTTCTTTTGCAGCATCGTCGTGAATTTGGCTTTCAGCGCCTCGACAGTGCGGGTGCGAAGTTGAATCGGCGAGCAGCGGATCATTCCTGATAGTGTGGTTGCAGCGCCCAAGCGGACTTCCAACTGGATGTCCTCGAGCATGGCAGCCACGCAGTCGAAAAGGGCTTGCTGTTGACTTTCCGACATTAGGAACAGCCGACGGAAGTATATGACCTGGATGTTAATCAAAATACGAAGCCGCTGGTGCCAGGATGTTGCGTTGCGTCCAATGCGAATGAGCGCTGCGATGAACTGCTCGTCTTCGCCGACTCGATGTGGAATATTGGGCAGGTGACGGAAGACGTGATAAGCAAGGGATTGAAGTTCTGGATCTTCCTTGATATCCATCATGTGCAGCAGTTGCTCCATAAAGACATTCGGGAAGAATTTGACGAGCTGGGTGCATTCGAATGACGAGAGGGTGGAATCGAGCCAGAGCAGAACGGTCTTGCCACCTGAGGTGTAGGACGAGGGGGTCTGCTGACCTGCGGGCCGTTCTTGTCGCCATACCTCAAGACGTTCAAACACATCAGTGATTGTGGTGGAGTATTCCTCCGACGGCTCGTATGGTCGAGTACCGATTGAGGACGCTTCTCGTTGAGCTTTAATGAGGGAGTCGACGTCACGATAAGATTCGTGATACCGAGTCCTGTGAATACCAGCAATGGTTTGTCCCATTGCTTCGCGGACACCCTTGTATGGATGATCCAGATGCTGCATGAAGTCTTCCAGGATCGGCTTCTCTAATTGGAAATGCCATCCTGCATCCGAGATACATTGCTGCAGAAGTTGAATCTTAGAGCTCTCTTTGAATGCCGCATTAGAGTCCATATCCAGTCGGAAACTTGCAAGCCAATCAACAAGTGGCCAACACCTCCTGGGGTCCTTCGACTGAAGCACAACATGCAAAAATGTTGTCCAGTATGACGAGTTCTCGGGAGTCAAGCCATCCTTGAAGATCCCTCTAACGATTGGGAACGCATACTCCCACACTTCTGCGCGCTGATCAGGTTTCAGGTCGGGCGCGCAGGACAGCAATGCGCCCATTATTTCAGCAGTAGCCCGATGTTGATGCTTGTCACTACCGTCTGCATAGACTGACTGCGTCAGGTCCTTGATATCTTCAAACGTGGCTACCGTAAGACCACAGAAGAGGAGCTCAAAAGCATGCGTCAACATCATTGCGCTCGACATGCGGAATCGATCGGCGCCCGAGTCTCGCGGCTCTTGCTTCATATAGGCAAAGTACGTTGAAAACCAATGCCGGTCGAGGAGTTTGCCAATCTTTTCGCGCACACCCATTTCGACATCGTCGAATTGGATCGGAGGAGGGTTGGGCAGGAACGCTGGCATCGTCTTGTTCCATACCAGCCATCCAGGGTAGTCAAAGTCAACATAGTATTTAGCCTCCGGTTTAGCAAAGCTAGCCAAATATTCCTCCGTCCAGTTCGGGTCTTCGGATTTTGTTGGTACACTAATCTTGTCAGGTAGATCCTCGTTCCCAAGAATGAATCGCTCGTAAGAATGCCCGGTAATACCGCGAGTCTGGATAAGAGTGAATATGGCAACCAAAGCCCCTGCGTATAGCCCACGAAGACTAGGATGCGGATCAATAGAGCCTTTAGTGACTAAATCAATCATGGGTTCTGAAGCAATCGAATCGTAGCGCATGCCGAGGTTGATGATGATGGCTGCAGTTCGGCTAGCTTTCTTCCAGTGCGATCTCCTTCCCAGCTCAACCAGCTCGGTTGACAGTTGTGCTTTCTTGTCTTCAATCCGGGTCCTCTTCTTTTTGATGTAGTCGCGCCGCTGGTTGACTTTGGCTTGCACCCTTTCTTCATCTTCCGGACTGACAGCAAACGATATAGCCTCCACAGCATGTTGGTCGAGAATGACCATACGTTCCAAGGCTTTCCCCATATCCATGATCTGGAAGGTGGCATTCGTAGCAAGCTTCTGGACAGAGGGTTTGTCTGCTCCGGTTACCTCGATGAAGGCCTTGATCAGGGTTGGAGTAAATCTCCAGTCCCGACTGATAGTCTTAGCCAAGCTTCCAAAGAGTAAAGAAAACATTGCACCTTTAATGCGCGCATAATCATTTTCCTCAATTGCTTTCACCAAAGCATCAAGAAGTGGTGGTATGACAAGAGGTCTCGCTCCAAGCACGCATTTGACTGCTGACTCAGCCGCAGTTTGCGCAGTTCGCCGAATTTCAGTATATAGAGATACACTCGACTGGCCTAGATCTAGGAGTAGTTGCTTCTCCAATTTAGTTCTCGGCCTGGGGTTCGCGTTGTGACGTAATCGTTGGAGGTGGTAGACATTTGCGCGTCGGACAAGTAGCGGCCGCGGGTATTCTTTCCTCAGTCCGCTGAACTTGAAAGGATGTACGTCGGCTGCAAGAAGTCGAGTTACTCGATCAAGGACATGTGCTGATCGTTCGATGCCGACATCGATGAACCATGATCGATAGGCATTATACAAAGAATTGAAGCAAGGCACATCATCCTCCTGGTTTTCAACCAGGAAAACATGCATGCGGTGCAAAGTTTCTCCAACAGATACGCGGAGTTGATGTATGCGTTGATAATTTTTTCCATCTCTAGCTAGCGGATAGCCGGTCTCATACTGGAAAGTTGGTTTCACCTCTTCGTCTTCTGCTTCTCCCAAACCAGCGTCGTCTTCTACGCCCTCGGTGTCTGCTCCGTTGTCTTGGTCCGACGGCTGGCCGTCTGCGCTGCCATCTTCAGTGTACCTCGAGTCGAAAAGCACAGAGATGCCAGACATGACAAGTCTGAGAAGGACGAGGTTTCTAGAGACTTCGTCTGACCAATCCTTTCCTGTACCATCCCGCTTGATGGGAGAATCAGGCAGTATCAGGTTTGATAAAGCTTCAATGGCGCTGTTGCATTGAGATTGAAATATTTCAACTGCGAAGTCGATTTCCTGCTCGCTGGGAGTGTGCCAAGTCAAATTGAGATTCTTTGGATCCGGTATTTTGCCCCACGACATGGTTGAGAGTCCAGCCTCAAGTTCATCTTTTTCATAGATGCAGTAATCGATGGTGTACGTGACCGTCAGATTGAGCAGGAGATGATGGATAAAGTTCGACACGTGCACTGTAGGGATGCCTCTGCATTTTTCCTGCATGAACAGGGCAATATCAAAAAGCTCCTCTTTCCAAGCGAGCACAGCGTCTCCCACATGAACCACACACATGCTCAGCAGGCTAATATCCCACACCAATGCACGATCTCTCGGAAGCACTTCTGATCCAGTAGTTCGCGTCGATCCAGCTCCATTTTCGTCAATTTCGGTGTGAATGCCCGCAATGAGATCCGGAAGCAGCCGTTTCAATGCCTTCTCGGGATTTATCTTGACGACTGCATTGCAAATAAATGCCATTGCGTCTCTAGCCTGGTGGATGACATGGTTTGATACGAAGTCGGCGATCTTGTTTAGCGCAATGTCATACAACTCCGGTGAGAGAGCTGCTAGGAGAGGAGTAAATGCTGCGGGAAGGGTATTAACGACATTTTCTTCTGGGGACCCACTCCGTACACGCGATGCATCTGGCAAATTTTCGAGCAGAGTGAACACGCGACCGAGAAACGATATCAAGAATTCGGCGAGGCCGGTGGTTGAGGACCTCAATATCATCTCCTCCTCGCGGTCACTGAGTTCTTCGTCGTAGTTGATCTCGATGGAGCCGCCCTGGGTTTCCAATCGTTCCACTTGGCCTGTTATCCATCGCATGGCCAATCCAGTGTCCGTATCGGCCTCTTCCATGGGAGTTTCGGTGCCATCCCGGGTACATCGACCATTCAGCTCCTGTCTCTTCTCTTTTGTCAAGTCATGAAACGGTACTGTATAGCACACTCCTTGTATGTACGACAGTGTATGCAAAGTTTTCTCTAAATCGTTAGCGTCGATACCTGGGAGAGCAAGTCCAAGGACTGTCGTAACGTGGCACCTATAACCTTTGGTTCTTGCCATGACTTTGGATAACATGTGTAACGCTCGGATTGAAGAAATTGTCCTGTGTACCTCAACTAGTCCTTGCATGGCCGGATAGATTCTCTGCAGGGCTCCTGGAAGGATCAAATTCGGTTCCAAGAAAGCCAAGCTTTGAAGCGTAGAGAGCGAGAAGTTCATCGCCGTCCCGCTCTTTGCGAATATGCCCATGAAAATGACGTCCCGGAGGCACAGAACGAATCGGCGCTTGAGTGTATCGTTGAGCTTCCGTTCTTCCGGCACTTCCATCTCGCCACTGTGCTCCCGATTCCACCTCATGACAAAGAAGTCAGCGAGGTAGTAAACTAGCTGCGAAAGCGTCTTGGTCCAGCTGCCCGAGTTTGAAGGATGAAAGAATGTTTCGACAGCTTGGATCAATCCTTCCAATTTTGTCAGGATAGAATCAGGATTGTCTAGACAGGCCGGAGATAATGACATTACTATCCACCGGGCGATGTGATGGGCAATGGGATGTTTTCTCTGATCTCGATCAAGCATAATGGCAAGGCCAGCGCCGAGATCCACTGTCGAGCTATAGGGAGAAGTGGCTTGTCCAACGGGGATTTCGAGTAGTCTAAGAACCGCGGTAAAGATGAGCGAGGACTGCTCGCCTGTGAAAATGCCATGCTGTGAGAAAGGAACATGTTTTGCAGATAAGGAATCTCTAGCAAGCCTGGAAAGAATATCGACAAAGTGTACATCAAACAATCTTGATCGATTAACCAGGGACCAAAGATGGAAGAAAGTTGGTAGGTAGTATTGAGGTTGGAGTTCAATTTGATCCTCCGGGGCCGGATGCGTCGGAAGCAGCAAGTTCAGCAAGCCGACCACCACGTATGCACCTTCAGAGAAAGAGGTACTAAAGAAGGGGAGGAACTCATGGAACATAGCATGAATCTCCTGCGGGTCAAAATAGAGCTGAGCAAAAGTGCAGAGCTTTGTCAGGGTGCGGACGTTGCGTTTTACGTTGGTAGGATGGGAATTTCCAGACTCTGAAGGGAGAATAAACATCTTTAGTTCTCTGAAGAGTGGCCGCCAGTCTAATACCAAATCTTTCCCAGGGCGAAGGTAATGTTTACGCCTGTCAAAGTTGTTAGTAAATTATGCAATGACCAAGAGTTTCCAGACTGGCTGAGGCTTACTTTGTCAAGACCATAAACATACTCGCGAAGCGTTCCGCAACCAGATAGTCCAGACCTGGAGCAAGTGCAAGCTCATAATAGAGTTTAGCCAGCTTGATGCGCGTATCGCGAGGAAGATCGAATTTCAGAGAAAGCCATCCTCTTATCTCCCTCGTCCAGTGTACTGCACCCGGCGCAAAATCTCCAGCAGACACCGCAATATAGAGGTGTTTTATGCATGTGTTCAAATTCCTCTCCCTCTCTGCCTGATCTTCGGTATTGTATGGGAGGTATTTGAAGTATGGAAATGTGCGAGGACGGGTACGGCTTTGTTTGTCGACATCAACTCCGTTGCTGCCGTTTGCCTGACGCCAATCCCCGCCGGGCGAGGTTGCACGCGATATGTCGTTACCAGCAGATGCATCAAGCGCCGTCATTATCTGGGATACCCGATCGTTACCGGCCATATTGGAGGATGGAGAGAGTCGAGTTGGCAAGGGTAGAAGGTGTCGTAGAGGATAGAATATTGACCGATGATGCTCATCAAAGGATATGAGCTTCTAGGAAGGGCAGAGATAAACTAAGATGATTAGATTCATTAGCACATGCCATCCAGTGAATGAATAGAAAGCAGAAAAGATGCAAGTAATATATTCACACGACGCAAAGCCGGTGATTTGGGAAGCTCGCTCTCGGTAGAGTACAACATACTAGAGGAGTGAAAGCCTTGTATGGCGCTGGCTCTTCCCTCGAATTTCCCAACGCAGCGCATCAGCAGGATAAAAAGAAATGCAATGGCGCCTGCATGTAAGTAGCCGTCGTCTCCGTTGCGGAACAGTTGATGACCAGGGGATTGGAGAGGAGCTATGACCTTGAACCTGCGAAGCTGGTCGACGGCGTTCTGCTGCGTAGGCGAGAGACTGTCAGCCAAGATGATTGAATGACTTCGATTCTTTGATGATTGTCTCCGCAGACGCCAACAACGTCAGATATAGCAAGAAAGCCAATTTATCCTCCTTAGACAATAATTTATTCAGCGAGAAAAATTATCTCCGTCAGACAGAGCAGCAGTCGAGTGCTGGGCGAGCATGGCGTTTTAAAGCCGCACCTTGCTGAGCTCCACTCCCAGGCAATCACGACCACGCAATTCACAGGGCGAAAATGTAAGTCCAGAAACATTATATGCTATATCGTCCACTATCTCTTCAGATGCTCCGTTCTTCCATATCGTTCGATTTCACCCTCATCTTTCATCCTCGCATGACTTTTTCTACGTGTCTACCACATGGTTGGCCGTGTCGTGGTGGGCGTGGTGGCCCAACGCGTTCCTGACCGCGCCGCTCCAACACTGGAATTCCCACCCTGCTTTCTGCATTCACACGTGTCAATGGTGTTGTTCATACTTGAAACAATTTCTCCTTAGAGAAACATATCCATCTGCGGCACTGACGATAATAAGATCCCTAGCCAAGATGGGCTCGTACTACAATATCGATGCCATTCTCACCGATGCGCAGAAAGTCCCTTGTACATTTGACCTCACCGTTCCTGGACTTGGCTACATCGATGGCAATGTGGGCGGAGATATGAAGGAAGGCTCAAAGGTCGAGCTTCCGCTATGGCTTGGAGAAATGCTCGCGCTTAGCCAAAACCTCAACACCTCCTCGCTCGTTACCCTCGATCTCCCCACCGCTCTCTCCCCTCGCGTTCTCAACGCATTAAAAGCCGATCCCAGAACTGTTGACCTCCGAGCTATCGCTCCGTATTTCTACAACTTGGGAGCGCGAATTCTCGAGCTATTCGAAGAGGAAGAGATGATTGAGGTGTTGAGCGAGACTTTTAAGGCTCGCGCTGCAGTGATAGCGGATCAGGCGCACAATCCACGCGGCGCTCTCGGTGAAGGAGCTGATTTTATGCGTGGGCTAGATGAAAATGAGAGGCAGTGTATGTTAGAAATTCCAGGTTACCTTTTCTTCTGCTAATCAATTGCTACCTTCCAGTGTTCCGTGCCGCCCATGATAGCGCGAAGTCTGTACGGACCTGGATAGCTGAGATGAAGAAAAAGTGAAGTTATCTTTCGGATAGATGGCCGATTCGCTTCTCATATGCGGCATGCACTGTCTAGTCAACAAAACGTAGATATGAAAACATCGTAATGGCATCGGATGTAGTATTTCAAATCACTTTATTGTATGTGCACTTTCGGTAGACTTCTACACTTTCACAAGGTGAGAGCTTTAGAACTCAAGAAAGCCACAGCAGATGATGCTTCCTGCTCCGTTGCATTAAAAATTATTAAAAAAAAATGTGAAGCTATCTAGAATATCATTTCAAGATGCACTCTGTATAATACACACCAATGTAAATAGCATGTGCTTGAAAAGGTCCGGATGACTTCGGCTGCCAGTACCAGGCTCAAAAGAGCCTGCGTAAGCTGACTGCGCAAATGGACCACGAATTAGCATAGTACCTTCAACCATGTACTAACAGATCAAAGGCAAGTCAGTATCTTAGAGCGAGCCCAAAACATCCTGACTGAAGAGCCTAAATCCCGATGAACAAATTGTTTGGGCGTGACCTGACCCTTCCTGAGACCACTTTCACTACGTTGGCTTCACGAAACTAGTGTTTCCGCCTCACTAACTGAACTCATAATACAGATCCAAGTGCGTAGCTGCACAAAGACTAGAGCTGCGAATACTGTACCAAGTCTCCACACAGTGGAAATGAACAACATGGACGGCCTCAAAAACCTATCCTAGACAAATAGATTCCTTTTAGAATGGGTGAATGAAGAGAAATTATTGTGAGCTCGCCAGCACTTGGACGGCGTTGGGTCGATTGAACAAAGCGCATTGTTGAAAACTGCAACCCACCTCAGGTTTTTGCGCTAAGCCCGCCCTGCTGCAGAAGTGCCATGATCTGGTCAGGAGAGTACCCGATAAAGACAGGTCCATTAAACACCATCTGTGGAGTAGGTTTTGGGGCCTCGCTGGTTGCAGCGGCGGGTTCAGTTGGGGGCGCAGAGGCAGGACGAACACTAGGCAGAGTCGGCATTTCTGGGAGAATATGTATTGTTTCAGGTTCGGTAGTCTGGGGCGGCAGCGCTCTTTGCGACTTCGAATGATTGAAAGGACACCCTGTTGGTTTCGAAAGCGTGTCCGGAGCTGGACCATTCATATTCGACTTTGACAGAGGCGAAGCTGTCGCGGCGGATTTGACAGAAGAGGTGCTTACTGCTTTGTTATATTTGGCTGGGACCGAAATACCCCAAGGTCGACTTGGTGATTCTCCGACCCGAATTTCCTTCAATTGGCGGTCAAAGTGGGGTGTGCGCTCCTCTTCTGGGGATTGGTCGTGAGCCTGAACTGCGTCGTCCGTTTGACCATCTTGGAGACTAACACTAACGGCCTTAGCCCAAATTTTCACCTTTTCAGCGGACTCTCTTTCATCTATTGGTTCATCGACCTCGTCCTCCGGTTTCTCTGGAAGCCATGGCTGATGTTTCACGCCGAGTCCCTGAATCATGCTGACGAGGCTGCCATACTTGGCATCAAGCTGGCGGATACTTTCGGAATTGCTCTGGAAGCGCTTCACGCAGACTTCGTGACTTCGAGGAATCTCATGCTTGTGGTTCTCAAAGTATTTAGCAACCTCCTCGGGCGAATGCTGGTCTAGGAATCGAATGGGACAGACGGCAGCTGAACCCTCCGCGGATGCGGTCTCCGAGGCAGGGTCATTTCCACAGATCTCGGCCCGGATAGGATCGTGAAACGATGGCCGTTTTGACCTTCGTCCCAGAGGGCTTGCTCGGGATATCGAGCTTCGTGGGGTTGCCAAAGGGCTTTGCTGACCGCTAGCTGACAATTTCCTGCCACTGGGAGTGGCAAATGGGCAGCCAAGGCGACTTGGAGTCCCTGGGGTTGTAAAATCCTGCTCCATGTTGAGAGCAGAATCAGCATGTGAGCCACTCCACGCCGAGGCATGTGCTTTAGTCTTATCGACTAGAGGCCCATGCCAAATCTTAGAATCTTCTATACCTTCTGGACCATTTGCATTCTTAGGTGATGTGGTAGCTTGCCGGATACAGTATGCCCGATACCTCCTACGATCATCTTCGTTCTGTTCGAGCTGCTCAAGCCATCTCGGATGGGCATTTTGCGGGCTTGGTGCATGTTGTTCAAGGTCTTGCAGGAATAGTCGATGGTCCTGAGATACGGTTTCGGGTGTGAATCGCTTCAGTAGCTCGAGATACTATGGAGCTGTTAGTCAGTTGTTTTCCAACAAAGCCAGCAACGATATGTGATATGTACGGGAGAGTGTTCAGAGTCAATTTGAAGTGTTCTATCAACGCTGCAAGCAGCTACAGATCTAGAGCTAAAATGTTTCATCATGAAAAGAGGCGGTAGGGTACAAAAGAAATGTAGTACCCACTTGCTGTTTTGCCCAAGACAGTTTATTCTCAAGCTCCCTGTGCTGGCCAAGCAACAGCTGGTACTCTTCGCATAACGCCTCGAAGCCGCCAGAAAGTCGCGCTGCTATCTCAACGGCTGTCGGCGAGTGTTCAACGGCCATATCCAAATGTTATCGGGTTCGGAAGCCAGGGTCAGACCGTTGGCTGTTCCCAGGAATATGCCACTTCTCGATCTTGCGAAGATATCCGCACGCTGGAAGGGTAAGATTGGTGGCTCATCTGCCTGGCGGTATTCGCTGACAAATGCGTGACCTTGAGATGAAGAAGTTTGCTTGGAAGCTGGGGATGGAAAATGTGCTGGCATCGGATCGGCCTTTTTTTGCTCCGGGATAAGGCTTAACGCTACGTGGAGCACCGAGCCAATGCCATCACTCAGCCTCACAACGCCTCCTCAACATCTTTGTGGTACAACGTGACGTCCACATGGAAAAATCTCCCCATACAAGGACAATGCGACTACAATACATGTGACGGTATTTAAGACGTACGGGCTCTCTCCCAGCTCTACGATATCAATCAAAATACCGCCTACTTCCAAATTTTTCGGTACCAGCAAGAAAACATCATGTCAGACTCCTTCCACAACTCCATAATATGGAGATGGTTTGCATCTTCCCCTCCAGTCACATGGGGAATACGCCAGCTGCGAGAAATATTCATTGGGGCATTACGGCAAGGGCCAATTCCGCAACACATTGCATTCGTAATGGACGGGAACAGGCGCTTTGCACGAAGTCACAAGATTGAGACCGTTGAAGGGCACAATTTGGGATTTGAAGCTCTAGCTCGGGTATGTGGCTTGTCTGAATCTACATGCCTTGTGTTTCTCCTCGTAAATTATTGTATACTGACCGCCAATGTCAGATCCTTGAAGTATGCTACAAGTCCGGTGTGAAAGTCGTGACAGTGTACGCGTTCAGCATTGAAAACTTCAAACGATCAAAATATGAAGTCGATGCTCTAATGGAGATGGCAAAGACCAAGCTTACCCAATTGGCTCAGCATGGAGCCTTACTTGATCGTTACGGCGCTGCAATACGCGTCTTAGGCCAGCGAAATCTCGTCAGACGAGACGTGCTGGAAGCTATCGACAAGGCTGTTACCTTAACGGCAGGAAACAAAAGGTGGGTTCGGGTTCTACAGTTCTACTTCTAATCATCGGTCGAGACTAATACAATTCCTTCAGGGCCATACTAAATGTCTGCTTCCCTTACACGTCGCGGGATGAGATTACCACCGCGGTCAGGAATACTGTTGTCACCTACAGCAAACCGCATCCCCCACCCCTCAAACGACCCTTCTCCGAAACACACATATCTCGAAACATCCGTGCACGGCAGCTCAGCACAGTCCCCGAGGACATGGCTGCGCCGAAGTCAGACTCCCGCTCCACATCTCCTTCCGAATCGTCCAAAGACCACGACCCTTCCGATATAGAACAATCTTCAGCTGATTCAACACTGATGAACTCCGACAAAATCGAGACTTCTCCTCCTGCGGTTACCTATCTAGACCCCGAGACTATAACTGCTGAAACGCTCACAATGAACATGTTCACACATGACACACCACCACTTGATCTTCTGATACGCACATCGGGTGTCGAACGATTGAGTGATTTCATGCTCTGGCAATGCCATCAGAACACATCTATCGTTTTTCTGAACTGCCTTTGGCCTGAATTTGATCTCTGGCAATTTTTGCCCGTGTTAGTGGAGTGGCAATGGCAAAGGAAGAAGCTTGAAGAGCGGGATAGGGGGCGACCGCGATATAAATTAGATTAAGAAGTCTTGGAAAACTTTATTGATAGAAAAACAGCGAATTGCGAGAAAGTGATGCTGTATGGACAAGAAGTGTGCAACTGTGCGTTCTTTATAGAAATAACAAGCTATAACTTCAGCACATTAATAGAAGCACAGATTAATAAGTCCACGCTTCCAATTATTTTAGCTGGCGAGGCAGCTGAAATGCACGATAGACGTCACTAGTGTTGCCAGCATGAGGTTTCAGTTCCTGCCGTGCTGTAAACGGCGAATAGAATTTCGGAGGCGCGAATCTTTTATCTCTCATCCCCACTATCTTTTCAGGTAGGCGTTTTTGCCAAGTGACCTGGACCTTCCAACGCCACCTGACCTTCCCAAGCTATAATTTTCCCTTTCTTTTTAAAATCTTAGCTTTGCCCAGTGTTAAGAAAGTTCAAGCATTTCATATGTTTGCCGCATCTCCGATCATTCAACCTTCATTGCCCCCAAGATTGGCCATCTGAGCAACTACGCTTAATCGACTAATCCACGCCAACCAGAACATTTCAAAATGCCACCAACATTATTCACGCTCCCACAAGAGCTACGGGAGATGATATATGAACGTCTCTTCAGCTCAATTATTATCAGCCACGGACTCGGAAAGAAATCGTCAAACCGCACGGCAGTCCTGCAAACGTGTCGCCAGATACGCGATGAAGCCCACCCATTTCTGACCCCAAACGTTAAGTTTCATTTCAGAGGTACAGAAGCAATGTTGGATACCCTGATGAGTCTGGATCCTGCACTAATAGGGAAAATCCGCCATATTCGTGTCAAGGCCTTCCCGTTCCCGCTATACGCCAATGGAAATCCTGGCTACTACACTACGTACCATTTTGGGAATGCATTGGCCTTGCTTCCCGGCCTTCAATTGGATCGCCTTGTTGTCGAAGATTGTTTTCATGATTCCGGCATCCACAGTGGTTTTGGGAATACTGGAACCTATTTCGATATCGAAACCCTACTCGAGAGTGACGGTTGGAAGGAGTTGCATTATATTTCGCCGACGACGGAATTCATGACTTCTCCAAATGATCTTCGCCGGAGTTATCGACAAGTTAGAGTGGCACAACCAGCAGGGTGGACCGAGTTGCTCCAAAAACGAGATGGCGAGGATTCCGGGGCCGCGGTGACAATGTATGTGGCTAACGAGGCTGCAAAAACAGGAATCACTGAAGACCCTGCTCTGTGTTCTCCTTGGACTGCGATTCCCGGGCACAAGCTTGACGAAGGCGCGCAAATCGCCAAGGAGAGGGAAATGGAAAGAGAAGTGCGGGTGATTGCGCGTCGTGGTAGGAAAGTAAACTACAGCCAGGATGGTAGCAAAGTTGATGAGAAGATAAGGAAATTGTTTGAAAGCCACTCCTGGTCGGAAGTAAAAAACGAAGGCCTCTACCTACCTGGTGAGAATGATCCCTGCCATTGTCTCTGAAGCAATCGGATGACGTCTAACCGAGATTGGTCTAAATAGATTGGCTACCATACTACTACGACTCTGTCGATCGAGCAGGATGGATATATGGTGGTTGGAGCCAGCGATTCCAACTTGCCCTGGCAGCATTACGGTGAAAATTGCCCCTACAGTGCAACATCGCTGATGGTAATAATCAACTCTGGCAGGGGGCAACTAGATTGTTTCACTATTGAATATATTTGTATGAGTAGGTTGGTTTGATTTCTATCTAATTAATGGTTTTTGTTATTGCAATTCTTCGTCCAAGAGCCGACCAACGCGAATGGCCTATACTGTTTCGGATATAGTTATATCGCAGCACCTAATCCCGCCTCCGCAAACATAGCATGAAACAGTGGTTTAAAGTATCTTAATACCCATTTAGCCTACCACGAATCCATATCCATGTCCATTTCTTCAACAATAGGGAAGAGCTTCCATTGCCCACCGAAAGCGCCCTTCATCTTCGCTAGAATCCGTCGTTGTTCTCGCACTCTCCAAATCCGTCGAACCCTTGCTTAAGTATGTTTCGGCAGCGGAATTTCTGGGTTGCTGTGTTTGGGAAATCATCCTTTCTCACCTCTATTGTCTCTTTTTTGCATATCAACACGCATGTCCACGGCGCTTCTCTTACTGAAAATTGAGCCATAACAGCTTGAAAGCGGAAGGCAGTGTGATTGAAATCACCAACACAACCCTCCGGGTAAACTCCTTGTCATCACTGCTTCGTTGGAAAACTGGAATCTTGACATCGGTCAACCAGTTGCAAACTTGCTCCGAAATTTCTCGCAGTTTCAGAATATATTCTCTATAAAACTTCCCGCGAGGATAGGCCGCCAACATTCGGAGTCCCTCAGCCGCGCTGAGTGGTATGAAGCTCTAGTGGAGAGATAGGGTGTCCAGCGGCGATGTCCTGGAAAGGCATCACCACTTAGCGATCACAGGCTTATCTCTACAGGGAATAAAGGCAGCTGGCGAGCTCACATGAATACGCTATTGGCGTAAGTATGCTCGAGTTATTCTCCATCACCGCTGTAATGAGCGAAACATAATTGCTTACCAGGCTCTCATAATAATAGAGCAGGATCTCACGACTGCATTGATCCTCCAAGACGACACCGACTGAGACATCCGCCTCAAAACGCCGTTGCAACCCTCTACGCTTGCATCGCGTGGTATGCAACACCTCCCATCCTTCTACGGCCACCGGAAGTCTTATTCCGCCTCCTCCACAAACAACAAACCCTCAGCCGTAGAAGCCGCATAACACTCCTCAGTCCCTTTGGTCGCTTCACCCTTCCTCAATACAATACTGCAACGAGCACCTCATACGGCACTAACTGAGCCATTCTAGCTAAACCACTGCGACATCCACTTCCTCCCCATCCAGCCCTCATCCTTCCCGCGCAACGTTTCCCAACTCCACCATACTCCACACTCCGCTCGCCCTATCATCTGAAGCATCGCCCCTCCTCCCAGCGCGATGACCTAGCATCATTATATCCGACCCACATGCTCGTGGTCCACCGTACAAACAGCAGTCTGCAACACCGCCTACGCCGTGTCACTTCCAGGAGCTGCAAAATTGCTCCACGAAAGTAAGCATTAGGGAGTTTAACAAAGGCTTCGATTTCATGGCATTTGATTCCTGCAGTGTGTGGAGGAATGGTGTTATGGGGCATGGAAGCGGGTATGTCGCGGTCGTGGAGACAAGGTATGTGAGGGGTGTTAGGATAAATCTAGGAATCTGGGGACGCTGGTGAGAGGGGGTTTGTTGAAGGAGGAAGGATTCAAGTAGGTGAGAGGTTTAGGATTTGGCGATGATGTGTTCTCGCGCGGGTCAAATTGGCATTGCGGGGTTTGGCTACGAGACCTTCGGAGGCGTATGGAGCTATCTCCTCTATCGTGTGCCTTAGCCGCAAACCAGTTTATGTTGCTCGGCGTCCGCTTTGTTTTGAGCGGCACCTTGATCTGGTATTCTCAGTCCGGTCGGTTAAGCTTAGACTAGAAGCTGTTTTCATACTGTAAAGGACCTTCGGCCTTGAATGAAAGGGCGCGCCAACAATTAGGAGTTGAGAATAATGATTAGAGTCTTGATGTACATGGGCGGTGGAGGTCTGATAACAGATATTTTTGGTGTTTGGATTTCTCCCAGTCTCGTCGTTGCACTAGTGACAAGACCCTTGGAAGGGTCAGATCTGACGATTGCAAGCAGGATTGCAAGCAGCGAGAGGAAGAGATCATTGCAATAATCAACCTCTTCATGTGAATGTGACGATGCCATCTCGAATGCGCATGTGGAATGTGCGACTGCTGTGGTGCTGTTTCCGGGGATCAGTGGTGTTGCTTGTTGGAACTACAACCCATATCGAACGCAGCGCAAACGTCGTTTGGATTCAACTTTATGGATAGCTTCGATACAATTAATGGCCTACATGAAGCCATAAACCCACCCTCTCTATATTTTTAGAGGCTCTTCCTGCAGTGCTAAAATCTAGCCTTTTTTTCACGGCTCTCTTCGTTGTCGTTGCCAAGCTGCTTTCGACGCAGGTCCTCGCATGGCTCCTGCTAGGCCGGCCCCTTCCCCGCTGTCCGCGCAATCTCTCCGCTTCATAGCCGCCTATTCAGGCTCTTTTCGGCCAAGCAGCGCCGCAATTCAACAAACCTTTAAAGCAATCCTCCAAGGCTGAAGGGCTGTGCGAGCTTGGCCGAGTCTTGTGCGCCGCTCGTCAGCCGTCTTGTCTTCTTTCTTTCCTTCGTGTTCTTCTTCTTCTTCTCTTCTTTTCACAGCCTCTCGCTTTGCCGCTTTATTCATTCTCATGAAGTGCTCGTAGTCTTTTTTGGATCCCAGCAGTAATAATGGTGAGTCGACCTTCTCCAGCACCATTTAAGCAACTGTTTATCGCAGCCTTGCTCCGACAAACAAATAAACCATTTGACCGTCCTTCAAGAGTAGAGATGAAGAAAGCTGATTTCAATTTCTGTAGCTGTTCCAACTATCGCCAGTCGTTTTGGCCGCGGCCATTGGCCTTTTGCCCTTCTCGGTCGCCCAATTCCCTCCTCCCGTCACCTATTCATCGGTCATAAAGTCTCCAATCGACCCTAATATCACCATCTCATACAAGTCGCCCGATCCGGGAACCTGTACCACCGTCTTTACCTCTCAGAAGCAGTACACCGGCTACGTTGAACTTCCTCCGTTCACCATCGCGCCCTATCAACAAAACTATTCCATCAACACCTTTTTCTGGTTTATCGAAGCTCGGCAAAACCCTGAGACAGCCCCTCTCACAATATGGCTCAATGGCGGTCCAGGAAGCAGCAGCATGATTGGCCTCTTCCAAGAGAGCGGGCCGTGCGAGGTGGTAGAAATGTCGGACGGGACATACGGCACGCAATCGAGGATGTGGGGATGGGATCGGAGCTCCAATGTTCTCTACTTTGACCAACCTGCCCAGGTCGGATTCTCCTACGACATCCTGGTGAACAAATCCCACGATCTTCTAACGGATACCTACTCCAGCCCTGGCCTTGTCCCTTCCGGACAGCCATCCTGTACCTTCCTCAATGGCACTTTCAGTAGCGGCAATCCCAACGCGACTGCCAATACCACCAATATCGCTGCAAGTGCCACCTGGCATTTTCTTCAAGGTTTCCTGGCCGCATTCCCCCAATACAATCCCGGAACAAGACCCAACAGCACAACCGTGTCAATCACCGGCATCCATCTATTTGCCGAAAGCTATGGAGGACAGTACGGTCCTGCATTCGCAAACTTGTTCGAACAACAAAACGCGAAGCGCGTCTCCGGTGCCTTACCGCGCAATAGCACGTTGGAGATCAAGCTTACGTCCCTGGGTATCATAAATGGAATTGTAGACGACCTCGTGCAGCTGCCCTACTATCCGAAATTCGCGAACAACAACACCTACGGTATTGAAGCCATCGACACGGTTACCTATCTTAATGCGCTCAGCGACTTCAATGCTCCTGGAGGCTGCAAAGAAGCGGTCATAGCGTGCCGCAACAGCATGAACTCCTACGATCCCAACGGCGAAGGCGACGAGACCGCCACCAACCAATTATGCACCAATGCCCAGAATACTTGTTATGAGATTGAGTATGCCTACAGTGCCTCAAACAGGAACTACTACGATGTTCGAGAACTGCTGCCATCCAGCTTCCCTAATTCCGCTTACCTAGAGTACCTCAATTACGCATCTGTCCAAAAGTCAATAGGTGCTAGGGTCAACTACACCGAAAGCAATAGTATAGTTTTCGCCGAGTTTTCACAAAGTAAGTCAGGCCGCCCCCCACCTTCACATGCAAGCGTGAGGAGTAAAATCCGCATCCTCGTCCAAGCAAATCTTCACATATCTGAACAACAGTGTTATCCTTGCCCGTATTGATCACTACGCATTTGGCCATTGATACTGACCTCGTGTAGCTGGCGACCTCTTCCGTGGCACGCAATTAGCCTCTCTTGCCAACTTACTCTCCCTCGGCGTTCGGGTTGCTTTCATATATGGTGATGCGTAGGTTCAATGTGGTTTTTGCTAGCACACGGACTCTAACAACATCAACCAGGGACTACATATGCAATTGGGAAGGAGGCGAGGCTGTCTCTCTGGCGCTCGCCGCACAGTCTCCAACGTATACCACCGCTTTCCCTGCGGCCGGCTATGCCGATATAATCGTCAACTCCTCCTACGTTGGTGGTGCCGTCCGCCAGTTCGGAAACCTTTCCTTCTCCCGCATCTATGACTCCGGCCATTTCGTGCCCGCCTACCAACCAGAAACCGCATTCACAGTCTTTACGCGTATTATTCAAGGCACGGATGTCGGTACAGGGGAGCCAATCTCCCTCAGCACATTCGCAACGAAAGGCCCCCAAAACGCCACTCATACCAACAAGGTGCCTACGCAGGCACCTAACGTGTGTTGGATTCGTGCCCTTTCGAGTTGTTCGTCCTCGCAAGTTAAGCAGCTTTCGGCGGGCCAGGGCGTTGTGATCAACGGTGTCTGGTATCAAGACGCTAGCGACTACAACCCTCCTTCGAGCTCCGTTATTGCCGGCATACCTGGAAGTCTGCCTGCCAACCAAGCGACGGCCTCGGTAGCGGGTACAGCGAGGGGAACTGCAAGCACGAGCAGTGTGCAGGTGACCGGAGTGTATGTGGCCACCGGAACGCCAACCCCCACCAGCGGCGCCATATCCATGCGCCTGGCGACTCGAAAATCTCCCAGTGACCTCAATAACGTAAGGTGGCCGTCCAGGCTCCCAATCCTCATTGGAATTCAGTTTGCTATATTGGTGTTCGTTTATCGTGCATGAGCCTCTCATCTTGCGAACAGGTATAGATACGCGTGCTCATGGCCACCGCGCCCCTCTTTCATCTAAATACTCCATACCCTGCTTTTCGCTGCTTACCCCTTTCTTCTGCCGTGTCTGCTGCTCTGCAACCAATTCGGAGCCACATGTCGCATTAATGTTTTATACCCTTTTCTTATTAAGCAAAAGTCTACTAGTGGCATTGTTGTAGCTATTTGAAGATTAGTTGACTGTGTACGGAATAATTGGCGTTATTTGGGCTGCCGGCAAAAAGAGATGGCGAGCAGGCTGGAGGGAATGGAGAATGGAGTCAAATGGAATTACTGTTGCTACGGCTGGGTCAAAATCGAGAGGCATGTCTGAATCTGCTGGAGGTGCACTGGGCGTTAGAAGCCACTTTCTGCACGACTCTACATGGTGACTTTAACCGATGTCCAAGCTGCAGCTTGTAAGAATGAAGATTTGGAGAATATTTTGTAGTGAATCTTCAAATAATCTAACGATGGAACACCGATCGATCTCGGATTTAGGTCCGAATGACCTGAAAATAATGTCCCTCAACGTCAATAAGCCCGAGACAAACCACAATTTAACATGCTCCGGAGGAAATAAGACTTGGGTATGGATTAAAAGTTAGCTTAGATGTTCGCCGGTTGATAAACCTAAGACTCGAGATCCATTGGGAGATAATCAAATAATCTTGGCGCACGTGAGAACTGGAACTAGCGCCCACCCGACCCAAACAAACCAAGCATCAAGAGACACAACACACAACTCCCATCGCTCATCGCCAACATCCATCCCGAGGACCTCCCACGCCTTCGTTGACCTTCCTCGCGCCAGATATCGCCATGCATAGCTGACCATAGCTGCCTTGGACTCTTCCCCCACATAAATTTACCCCGACGACCGAATACGCGTGTTTGTTTTGGTCCAAGACTCCACCATGGCCTCTCTCCGAACCAAGATGCCGCCTATTGCATCTGCGCAATGGATTCTCAACGAGAGACACCAAGCGAACCAGTTTGTAGAACAAGAGGTTGAGGAATTTGGGTATTCAGTACGAAATGAAATGGAATGGCTCAACGAGCACATGGCAGATATCTTCTCAAAGGACCACCTGTCAGATGACGCGTCCCCAATCTAAGCTGTGATGCGTACTCACTACACTCTAGTACTGTAACGGATATCTTCAAGACACCAGGGAAACTACGCGGAAAGACACCCCGAACAGCGCGGAAGAGGAATCCATTAGAAACTCGCCTGGTAAATACAATACCATCTCAAGTTTCAGCCGAATACTAATTATTGCGCAGCCATTGACAGATGTCTTTGCCCCGAATCTGCAGGCTGCTCCCAGTCCTTCTCAGAAGACTGAATTCTACAAGAATGTTGCGCGATTCCAAGTAGCCGAGGATCAAGAGAATAGCGCACCATCGCCTGCATCACAACCACAATTTTCTACCGCGCTGGGGAAAGAGAACACTGATTCTGGATATCATGGACTTAGTGGGGATGAAATAGTTGTTGACCACGCGCCTTTGACCGCAAAGTCATCTGCTTGGTCCCATCAGCCGGCACCCTCGACCCAGGACACAATACCGGACACGCAAGAGTACACTCAAGTGTTCACCCAAGAATCCACACAAGCTACCCAACCAACCCAACAATTTACTCAGGAACCCGTAACCGATGAGCGACGAACCACCGAGGAGTCATTCGTATCAGCAAAGGAAGTATTAGGAAGTAAGCATCCGTCCAAGGAACATTTGCATGACGACAACAACGCAACAATACCAGATGATGAGACGGATGTTTTGCCGCATCAACCAAATGCACCTGTGAACCATGCTCTAAATGATACCAAGGTGATTTCCATGCAGAACAGCATATCTGCGGAAACAGCTTCAGCGTTTGACTCGTCAATCCAACAACATGAGGATTTGCAGGATCCAATGGATGTTGATGACGTGCGATCGCCATCAGATAAATCAAGTCCCGTCAAGCCCTTGGTGCGAAAGAGCAGTTTGACCTTTGCATCTCTCCCTGCACGAGAACCTTTGACAACCAAGAAGAGCATGGGCAATCGTGTTTCCCGGACCAGTCACGTTGACCAAGCGAAGGCTCGCAGCAGTCAGTTTGGTCGCTTTACTGGAGGCAAAAGCCTTGGTGGGTCTCAATATGCACAGACACTCGACAATCAGGACGAAGACCGTATGGATCTCGATGATGAAGATGATGATTTTAACAGGCCAGGCCTCACGAGAGGGGAGTCTGAGACAACCAAACTCCACAACAAGACCTCTACGCAGCGCTTACACGAGCGCATCAACATGTTGGGTCAATCCAAGGAACGCGATTCTTCAAAATCGGCTTCTCAAAACAATACATCTGCGCAGCCCACTTACCCACAGCTCCCATCTGTCGAGCATGACAAGTCGAAGGTTGCACCCGCACCGTCACTACGTTCGCAAAAGGAAGGCCACAACTTCCAAAGTGGTAATGATGTCGAAGAAGAGGACGATGATTGGATCGCGCCTATTAAGTCTACAGTGGGAGCAATGGATCCGCCCAGGCCTCCAATTTTGAAAAACTATTCTGCCGATGTCGTTGAACAGATTCACAATAAGACGAATGCTGCTCTCGAATCTGGAACCTATCCTGTGGATCAGAAATCGCCTTCTAGAGGGGCATCTCCACTGAGAGCCTTAGGCAAATTTGGTCACAGCAAATCCGCATCTGCTTCAGCCATTACTTCGCCTACAAAAATAATTATGCCTCATGATCTGAGCCACTTGAAGGGCATATCGGTATCAAACCCAGACTTATCAACCGTCACAGAGTCAACGACCCCGATTGGCTCGCCAACCGGCAAGAAGTATGCGGATGGGCCCCTAAGTGCGTCAAAGGCCAAGCTCTACTCTGCGCTAAGAGCAGCAAAAGAGAAGTTCATCGGTTCCAGTGCAGCAAGCGCACAAGTCAAGCTGGATGCATTGTCGCCTGGTCCAACACGCCAAAGGTTACTTCATCAGGGACCTTCTCTGGACGAACTCTTCAGCCCAAAACGAACTGCGCAAACGGTGCCTGTTCCTTATCCCGATATTCAAACCAATATCAAGGAAATGGTCCCTGTATCGGCCATTTCTGGGAGTCCTAGCAAAGAAACGGAAGGAAGAAGAACCAGAAGCTCTTCGGAACGAGAGGAGAGACGAAAAGAGAGAGAGGCAATGGAGAAGAATCGAGTCGAGACAGGTTTGGAGAAACTCCGAGAGAAGGAACGCCAAAAAGCTGCGACGCAGTTTCAAAAAGCTAAGGCTGCTACAAGGGAGCCGGTTTTGGTTCTGCAAGATCCTCAACCACGAGCTGGAGCGGCAAGTAGAGCTGATACCATTACAAGTCAAGAGGAGCGGTCCAACTCTGCTGACGAGATGCCTCCTCCCAAGAGTCTTCTTCCAACTGGACATGGTCAAAAGCTCCGGGAACCAAGGAGATTGATGAAGGCGCCGAGCAAAGATGCCCTACCTAAGACTAAGCCACCCGTCATTCGCGTCAATCTCACTGGCAACAGATTCGGACAACCGAGTGCACCAGTAGCAACGCCTCAGCCTCCCAAGCAACAAGAGGTTTTGGCTAAATCTAGCAACGATACCTTGAAGAGCTCTACCTCTAGCCAACCACCAGCACCAAGAATGAATCGCGCGCTTGCGGCCGCGGCCAGCAAAAAGAAAGAGGAAGAGCGCAAGGCTGCGGAGAAGGAACAAAAGAGACGAGAGTTGGAGCAGAAGAGGGCTAACAAGCTCGAGGAAGAACGCCTAGAAAGAGAGCGTAAAGCAGCAGAACAGCGTGAGCAGGAAGTCAAGAGGGTAAAACCAGCTCAGAAACAGGTAGCAGAGGCCAAGCAGCGGCAGCAGGTGACACGTCCTGGGAGCCGGCAGGGTAACAACAATCTTGTAAGTTCTCTTCAAATGCGTTACTAAGACGATCAACTCTAATATCAGTACAGGCCAATGCTCTCCAACAGGAAAAATCTAATGCGCAAGCTCACCCCCGCGCTGATCTTGGTGCCGCGAGACCAATTTCACGGATGCACACTGTACAGGACGCTACTCGTCCTATCGTTCCTCAGATTAATCCGGTAAAACCCCCGAAGCGGGTTTTCCAACCGGAAGAGGATGAGCTGGTTCAACGTCCAGCAATCCAGCGCGTGGGCCCGCCATACCAACAGCTCGACGCCAAGCGACGCAGAACCATTGACGAAGAAGAGGACCATGAAAACAACAGCAGGCCATCAGTTAAGGCGCCCCCGATTCGGCATTCAAATATGCGCAAGGTAGGACAAATTCTTAATTTGTTTTTAAAGTTATGCAGGACTAAAAATTCTCAGGATGCTGCGAGTAAATTCCCTACTGGCTACATGCAGGCGCCACCCCAGTCTACATCTACAATGTTGAAGGCAGCAACCACTCATGCTCATCTGCAGCATACTAAATCTGGCCATGCCAATGAAATGGCCAAATTCGCCAATGGGAAAATCCCCTTTGCTGATGCGCCAAATCCTCCAGCTGCATTGTCATCCTACCATCCTCAAACCTACAAGACTCCTGCACGCGGTGGCCCTGGCACCGCTCCCACGACCGCTGCCAAGTCTTCTCCTCATTGTCCTAATGGGGAGAACATTGCTCTTCCCGAGATCGCAACGGACTCTGAAGACGAGGACTCGGACACGGAGTTCCAGGCACCCTCCTGGGTCAACTCACCAGCCCTGCGTGAGCTACTGACGCAGCAACAGCTTGTTGATCCGGAGCAGATTTTTGGTCCTATTGCGCCGTTGCAGATGGAGGAGGTTTTCAAGAATAAGGATAGGTTTAAGAAGTTTAGAGAGAGGACAAGTAGTGCGCATTGGAGTCAAGATATGTTGACTGAGGAGGAGAGGAGAAGGGATAGGGAGGGGAGGGAGAGGATGATGAAGGATGGGGGGTGGCAGTTTCATCAGGGGGCGTGATTGACGGTTTTCTACAGTGTCAGTGGTCTTAGCGAGCTCCGCGTGGTTTTGGGGTGCGCGTAGAACATGCTGGTTAAATTAAGAGCGCCTTGGTTTTGGGTCGTGCATGGTTTTGTACATGGGCGTTTTTCAGGGCGACTCTTGGGCTTTCGGGCTTGTGTGTTTATGATTGCCCATGGAGATGAATATTGTTACATGGAGTTAATGAACTAGGCACACTTCTCGGAATTGTTTGAAGCAGTTGCGAAGTCGTTTGAGAGTTGAGTGATTTCCATATGCCGATAACGAGAGCTTTTTGCAGATGATACGGTTTACTTCCTTTAGCTATCGTAGGAACATACCTTATTTTCCCCTGCTCGATTCCTCTCATTTTCGCAATTCTAATTAATGAGAGATATTGCTTTAGCAAACATGTGAGGTCGAACTGTTTCAGTACGAACGAATTCCTTTCTCGGCTGTATTTATTTCCTCAGAACCATGAATTCGGTATTATAGCTCGAGGCATTCACCTTGGAATAGTCTGTGAGATGGGGAGTTGGCCACTACGTAGGATACTCTGTGCGAACCTGCGCCCTTGCTGCAAGAATAGAGTTCACTGACAGATTTACTACAGATTATAGCTCAACGCAGGTTAATGGGAAATTTGTCGCCTGACGCTGCTTTAGGCGGCGCTTTTCCCCTAATGTCAAGGACAACCTTGGTCATCGCCTTGACTATGATCCCTGGCCTATCCTAGTCCCCCCTCCGAAAGCCTTTTCGAAACTGAAAACCAAAATCGAGTTCCGCAATCAAGGGGCCAAAACGGGTCCCCCCTCATGAGAATGCTGGTGCTTCCACTGCGCTGCATCTTAGCCATAGCCTCTCTTATTCATTAGAGAAGTCCATCCCGCCTCTTCTCTCCATTATTCGGGCCAAACCACGCAACTTAGTCTCTCAACCTACTAAGCTTTTGTTGTTACTCTGCAGGCTCTCTACGTCCCTTTGTCACGGTTCTCGGTCGGCAGGAAGGCCCTAGCTGGCTCAGGCAGGTGGACAGAAGTAATAATTGTATTTCACTACGTATTCTACAGCTGGCAGCAGGCAGACTGGTTGAATAACAAGACGTAGCTCAAAGAACTAAAAGATCAAAGGAATGTGCGAGAAAATCTTCCACTGTCGGTACAAACCTCGGGGGCAGCTTCTCTCGTCAATAGAATTCCTCGTGCCATTGCGACCTACCCTTCGCATAGCTACGGCAGCTTGCTGCAGCTTTGCGGCGTCTTACTGCAACTTGCGGGCGGTTCTGCGGACAAGCTGTGACACCCTCTTTTTAAAGAAATCTACTCCCTTTCCACCACCAACGGCAGCCAAAACTTAAACCACGCTTTAATCGTAAGTACGACTATAAGAGAACCTAGAACAATAGACCTAGTGTAACTATATTAACCACGTTACAAAGTTCGATTTTCTCCTAGTATTTAAAAGCAGCGTTTACAGCCACAATTATAGAGAATATCACTACAGGCTTTCAAGGCGCCAGCCTTATCCTATACAACCTAGAAGCCGCCCTCTTAAAGATTAATTTAAGGCTAAAGACACCGACACCACCCTTAGCTAAAGAGCTTCCCTAGGAGTCATAAATACCGAGCAATGTAGCTGAAATAACGTCTTAATCTACGTTAATCAAGGATTGCATTATAAAGGAATTAGGATAGCTTACTACCTGCAATAAATAATACCATCAGGCAGCTTATAAAGGGTACGGAGATAATAATACATTTAGCTATTTGTCTTTAGTTGCAGATTGTTGATCTTCCAAAGGCAAATAAGGCCGCAATACAACAAAAACAGCAAAAGAAAAGAGGATCCAGCAGCGGGAGACTCTAATAGTCCAGAAAAACAGGTTTTAATCAAGCAGACTACCGTTAAGGCCCAAGTTTTTGCGGGAAACACGCCAAGGAGCTGTATATATAAAGGGTGCTGCGCTAAAGCAACAGCACTGTGGAAACTATAGCGACATAGGTTATAACTCGCAAACATGCCAGCAAGGTCGGGAAGGCACTATAGATTAGTTGAGATAATTATTTTAATCCATTTTTATCCTGTGGAATTATTCGCGTTCAAAGTGTACTAGGTCGCGCAAGGTGGCCCGCTCGCTTGTGAGATACGTTAATAGATAATAGGTTTCAAGGTTATGTCGGAGACTATCTCTTTCGACCGTTTCAAGGTAAGAATGGTATTAGTATGGGGCCATTAGGGCCCATCAAAGCATTTCACCGCTATCATATTCGAAGCAGCTGCAGTGCCCCGTGTCAACGGCAGCTCGATATCAAACATACGGACGGCGCGAACCCGCATAGCTTACTGAAGTCTACCATGTATCCACGAGAACAATTTTGCCAGGCCTATCTTCGCCCGTGGAATCTGTGCCCAGATTTCTTCCGCTTCAGCTTCTAACACGCTTTCCGCTATGATGTCGCGCGCTTTTGCGGTAGTCTGAACTTCAACCTCGCTGCTCCCATAGAGATCCGCTGCTCGGCCGGTATCCTTTCGCCGCGGTCGCCATTCTCGCTTGACGACAACTTCCTGGTCAAGGTTTGCTCCGTGCCGGACGAGCAGGCCGAGGGTTGTTACAACATCGGCCTTGCTTGTCGATGCTGGAGCTGACCAGTCTTTGAACACAACCTCGTCTTTAGTTTTCGATATCGAAACTGCATCCGACCGTATACGGTTCATAAAACGACCCCATACCGTCTGATCTTTGTATCGTTGATTCGGATTAGCGCCCATCTGGAGCAGCAGCTTCACGAACTGCGGTCTGATGCCCGGCGAGTTCACAAAATAAGTACCCTCGTGCCATCCGATGCTGTTTTGCATGCCCAAGACGGTGGGGGCTAGCATTCCAAGGGCGAAGTCTAATAACGGATGCCCACGATGATTTACCAATTGCGGATCGTCCTTGATGCGGTACTCGAGATATTGATCCAAACTGTGCGCAATGCAAGCACCAAGGAATGCGGTCCTCTTGCCCTTCATCCTTTGTCCTGACCGTTCAAGGGTTACCTTCTCGGCTTCTGCCAGGAGCTCCATCGGCGGGTTGTCAAATCGATATGTCAATTCCTCCGCGTAGAAGAGGAAGTCGTGAAGAGACTTTGTAAACGAATCATCGCATGCACGGCCTACGGGTGCAGATGCTTTTGTGGTCCACGGAGATTTGGGCGTCGATTTCTCCGGTAACTTGACCGTTTTGAGGTTGGCGAGGAAGGCTTTACACAATTGGTATTGAGGAGAGAAATTGTTGGGCAGACGATCCCGCAACATTTTCTGCATATCGGGTGCGTTGAAGAGATAATCCCGAACGGTGCGATGCAAGAAGTCCACTTTGTAATGCGTTGTAGGTCCACCATATGACGAGTAATTCGTCAATTGATTGATCTCTAGCAATCCTTTGCATCTTGCGTCCAGTCGTCTGCGCATGTCTTCGTGCCTTCTCTGTATTTCGTTTTCAGTGAGAGGTTGTACCGGGAGGGTGAGCGCAAAGTTTGCATCCTCCTCATCCAGAAACGAGTAGATTATCAAGTCAAGGGGTTCGGCGGCTTGGTTCGCGACCTGGAATGCTTGAGCTGCCAGCACTCGATAGTGCTTGTCCACGGAGTCCAATATGTGGGCGAAGAAGTCCTCGAGTGTCTTTGGCAGGTCGTTTAGTCGCCTTTCGAGGTCGGAAATCCGGTCTGCATAGGTCAAACCTTCTCTCAAGGACTTCACAACAAGGAAAACCCAAAGAAAGACGCCGTTGGAGCGGTCGACGATAGCGGCCTCGAGAGCGAGATACCTGTCGTCTTCAGCTGCGAGTTCGCGAAATCGCGGGCTTTCCTCCAAGTTCACGTGGACAAAACGCTGAATGTCTTCCTTGGTCAGATCTTCCATCTTCAGGTGGTGTCCCCCCTTAAAAGCATCCCTAAAGACTGTGTACTCGCGGCTGGAGACACAGATTTTAATGGCGTCTGATTGAGACAGATGCTGCAGAAGGCTTACGAGGGCATCATGAGTGCCTTCCTCGGCACATTGATACTCATCCAACCCGTCGACGAGGAAGAAATAGCTTGTGGTGGTACTGGATTGCTTTCCAAGTTGTTCAAAAGCGTTGAGAAGCTCTTTGCGTGTCCACGGGTCGGCATCAGCCTGGAATGGATGGAACTGTGCGATTTTCAAACCGCAAACCACATGTATTAACTCCGGGGTCTGGCACAGCGTTTCGAGCAGTAGAGACCGGAGTAGGCCTTCCTGAGACCTCTGGAGCTTGGTTCCAGCATTCCAGAAAAAGTAGCTCGCGGTAACAAGTTTTCGGCCTCGGGCATTGGCCCATTTCTGGAGCTCGTTCTCTGCGCGCCTGCTGCTCGAGATGTGCTTCATCAGCGTCGACTTTCCAGAACCAGGCTTGCCCGTGATCCACCAAATCCCGTCTTCAGAAGCAAGCCAGTCGATGAATGAAACCGTTCGGGAATCAGTCCTGAACTCGTCGGCAAATATCCAGCCAAAAGTGTCAGGATGTGCATCAGGGATCTGCCCGACTCGCATCTTCAGCATCGGGAAAGAGAGACTTTTGAGTACCATCTGCTCGGTCGCGACTGTTCGCGTCTCTGTGACGAACTCGGCCAGAAGCGACGAAAGGCTGGTTAACCTTTGAGACAAAGCCTCGACGTTGCGTTGCGAGATTTCCCTGTCTAATTGGAGATGTAAGAAATGCTCTTTGATGTTTCCCTTTTCAAGCTGGGCGTCACTTTGGAGATCTGTGATGGCGTTGACTATCTGCTCTTTCAAGCTCCGGAATTCACTGGTACGGTTCATGGAAAGAATCCTGTTGTCTATTTCGATCCTTTGGAGGCTTTGCAGCATCTCTGATTGTCGGTCGCTTTAACAATTAGCCTATATGGACGACTCACGACAATACGTAGGGGACTCACTTGAGGAGGCTCAACATGCGAATACTGACTTCATTGCGTAATGTATCAATCCGGGCGGACAGATGCAGGACCGTGTTCTCGCCCAACGTCGCTTTCAGCGCAGCCCGGAAGCTCGCCCATCTTTGATGTGGTTTGGACTTTGAGCTGACTTGAAGCTTCTTGATGTCCCTGCTGATGTCGTCTGCCAATTGTTTGCAATCGAATGCTAAAGTTCGAATAAGGGGCCCCGCAGCAGAGGTGCCTCTTGCCGATGAGACCTCCAAGCCGTCGCTGAGCCTTCTAAGGTCTTGGGTGATGGTGTCAAGAGTTTCGGCTTTGGATGACAAGCCACTTTCGGAATAGTACAACTCTCTGGTTTCAGCAATAAGTTTACAAGCAAAATCAACGAATTGAACTATATTGCCGGCTAAGCCGAGCGCAGAAAGTGGATCTAAGACCATTACTTTGGATGTTGGGCGGCCGGGCTGTGGAGCGAATCATGATATATTGGAGCGAAGCGTTTTCTCAGTAAAAGCAAAAAGGCAAGGGATTAAGGCATTAACTTAGGTTACCTTAGCGAGCTCAGACGCGATTTTGATTAGAGCGGACATTCTATCGGACCGTTAGCAACCTAACTAACTCTCTTCGCCCACTCCGTCCAAATCACGTTTGAGGCACTCCTGCAAAATTTATCGGGCTCCGCCGCAGCCGCTACTAAGTGATTGGATATTGCCATATGCCCTAATTTGATATTACCACATGCCCCCTAATTAGGCCTCCAAATGCTTCTTCTAGCTCCGAATATTACGTGTAGACGCACAAGGTTCGTAAGTCGTCCGATCTTCATACTTATTTCACGTGTTTATCTATTAAATACACGCGTTAAACAAGCTCAACTCGACGTCTAATTCGCAACTTATAAGCTATAATTACTATTTAAGTTGCCTCTTATCCGAACTGCTTCCAAACAGCCCTCCGGCTAGCCAATTAGCTACTATAGCTACCACGCCGAGAAGGCTCCTCCCTTAACACTGTGTTGCCCCTCTGCAGTAAGGCCTGGCCGGCCTCGCCTTTTTATACGGCTTCCTCTACGGCCACACCTACGTGTTATAATAGCCTTGCTGCCGCCCCCTCTTAGTGTTGTTATTGTTAGTATACGTAAGTTCGAAGTTACTGCCGCTAAGTAACTGCGGGTTAAGGGTGCGTTTAATAGGCTGTTAAGGCTTCTTAGGCACCTCTGCAGCTACGTTAGTACTTACCGCTAGCGTAGCTGTTGGTATTAAGGTTGTAGATGTTCCGCCACGCCCTCTACGCCCTTACTAGCCTTGCTGGGCGTGGCATTATCGGCTCCGGGCATGCAGGTCTCGTCGCCTTGTGAACCGGGAAGTTAGATACCTTATAGAATGTGTAAAGGAGGAAATCGGACGTTGTGGCGTCTAGATGCTCAAAATTCCAATCAAAGCTACTCAAAAAGGTACGTCGAGGTAGATTTCCAAGCGTCTAAACATTTCTGGGCTCACGTATCTTTTGGTACCGTGTCGAACTGCCCGAGCAGTTCGGTTCGGGAGTTCGAAGTTGTTTTTCTTTTCTATTGCTTCTACGAAAGTGGGGTCTATATATACTAGGAAGATGTGGTGAAGAATGTGGCGAAGAACCTACGAGAAGCTCCTAGCTAGTTCAATACTAAGCCACTGTAGATCCGTGCCAGTTCGACATACCGCTTAGGGTTATCCATAGTAATGGCACTTGACAGGTATTGCGCAAGAAATCGTAGATAGCTACAGGGTTCCAAATCAAGGCTTCAATACGGAATGGAGCCAGTGCTCACAACTACAGAACAGCTTAAGCAAAGGATCATTTGGACGGCCGTGGCCGTTGAGTTCACCCCACAACTTGAGCGCTTCAGGATCTTCTGGCTCTGCGAAGCCCCCCTTGTCGTTCAACTAGGAGATCAAACCATTATAACTTTCGACAAACCACTCATTTTAATATCGAAAGAAATAGCAGTAGAGTGCTAACTATAGAAATTGTTTGGAGAAGACGGAGAGCTTCGTCTTTTTAGGTTCAGCTGGGAAAGTACAGACTACTAGGTAGTGCCTACCGAACACAGAAATAAGCGCTATCTGAAATAAAAAATAGTGGCTGTAATCTAAGAGCCCAAATACGACACAAACACGGCACCTGACTAGGATCAGGTGTAATTATCGTATTCTTAGTATATAAGCCACATGGCTTCGAAGTAAAAGTCACGTGATATATATATATCGAGGCACATTCATTCAGAAAACTATAGAGATAAAACGCCATGTGTATCTGGAATCGAATGATCAGATTATCACAAATTTTGCACCTTTTCCTCATAATTTGGATCATCCAATGCTTCTCCGTCCATTTGCGTGAGTTAGGGGTTAGAATAGCTTAATGTGTCGGAGAACATACCAAACCATGCATAAAAGCGTCTCCCATGTATTGATATTTGTCCCCCGTTGGCCTTAGGATGTATAGAGTCTTTCCACCAAAAAGTAGTACAACTAAACCGCCCTCTTTGGCATCCCGTGCGCCAACACAAACATTCCCGGATTTGGTAAGATGTATTGACCGATTTTTTAACCGACTATATTCTGCAAACTTGCCCACTGTGGCTACCATCTGCTGGTCTGCCACAGATTCAGGAGACTCGCCATCCTCGTACTGCCTTTTCAAAAAGGTCATAAGTGTTTGAAATTCTTCCCCAGTTGTCTTGGGGTGGAGACTACTAAAGTAAACTGTGAGAACATCGTTTAAATGATCATTTGTGCTCTTATCTTCATTCCACTCCATAGAATCCCCCTCTTAATCCAAACAAGCTGATCTTGAATAATCTGGTTCTTTTTTCTGTTGGATACTCTTATTTTCTCCTGGTTCAAAGAAATCTAGGCCTCCTTGTTCACTATATCTCGTTGCTGTCTTGTCATCTCCAGCTTGAAGATTCCTGAATTCTTTAGCTAGCTGTTGCATTGTTCGCTTAAAAAAATTGTAATTAGGCCGGAACTTCTCGCGGTTTTTAGGGAAAATGAGGTAGTCCAAATCCCAATGAAAAGTAGCCTTGTACAAAGATATAATATCGATTGCTATGCCATCAACCAGCAACTCTGAATTAGCACTTATATGCCCCCTTATCTGGGTATCCTGGGATGCTCGGTGGTGGTCTGGAGGGACGAAAGCCTGGTCTCGAGGTGATCCCCAGTCTGGAACCCAGGTTGGCAAGTTTATGTTCCGTGTTACAGGATCAAACCCAAATTGAGCTGAACCTAGCACATCCAGATGCTGGCAAACTTCAATCATGCGCCTGGCAGTGCATGTGTAAACTTCCTCAGTGCTCAAGCTATAGTCGGGTTTGATGTTTAATTCGGACACATCATGGCAAAGAGGTAAAATCGCATCTGAGAGAGTGTATTGATAAGCACCAAGCTCTCAAACGGGAACTCGGGGAAGCCTACATATCATATCTCTGGGATCCTTATGTCTTCGGAGCTTGAAATTGTAAATATGTTGAATGATTCCGTATTCGAAGGGCTCCAGCCTCATAATCGCGCGCGTTCGTGCCTCCCACATCACCCATACCGATAATCTGATACTAAAATCGTTCTCGGGTTCGTTGCTGTCCTTGAATTCGTCCATATCCCTGAGTTCGTCGAGTCCCAAAGGAAGCACGTCCATTCCCATCAAAATTGGTACCAGCGCTATTGCAATCCATGAGAGGATTTTAGTACCGCGTAGCATGACAGTGTTTGCGTTGAGCATGTTTTCCGGGGCCATCCAAAGTCTTATCGCCCACTCACCTCGAGTAAGCGATACTAAACCCGCCCAGCCAGGGTGATTTAAAGGAATGCTCTGTCGTATTTTCGACCACGGATTTGGTACTTCTGATTCCAGCTTACAGCGAAAAGCAAATCCCTGAAGTGTGGCTTGACTATATCGTGAATGCGCATTGTTAGATCGATTGCATCCTTGTCTGTGGATTTCTCTGGACCAATGTATGTGATGACTTGACTTGCGCCAGAATAGATTCTAAACATCAAGGCAACTTGGTGCCCGCGCTCTTGTAGGTCATTTTGGTTGATACAGATCTGATCAATCCAAAAAGTTTTGAGTTCAAGGTCAGGTGCATTCCGCAAGTTGTGTATTGCGATGTAGAGATTCAAGGTTAAAGGGATATAACCCATGTTCTTGCCATTTTGATCCTTTACAGACATTCGATAAATTTGTGCTGGATCTCCCCAGTAGACAGATCGTCAGTCCCTTAAAGTAAGAATTAATTTTTGGACGGTGGAATTAGAACCTACCGGATAAGAAAGTGCTTCGAATCTTGCGTTGTCCAGTTCTACATGCTTGATAATGCAGTACAGCTCATCGCTGGTATTTTGCTCTAGATGAAGAATACGAATCGCCGATCTAGATTCCAGGCGTTGGTATTGATATTGATGTCCTTCATGCTCGTGGGCAGATACGGATGAATTGGATAACCATGAACGGAATCTATTGCCGAATTTCAGAGGCATGATGCCGATAGCATTGCTTGTAAGACGAGACGTACACATGTTAAGGTGTTATCGGACTAGTCTTTGCAATTGCAACAGAAGGCTTGAAAGTTTAAGAATTAAGATACGCTGACAGGCAAATCACCAGCACAGCTCTTCTGTAGTATAAGAGGGCGGTCTTACCTTGTCTCAGTTGACCCAGCCCCTCCGTGAGGAATTGGCGCCTGCTTAGTGTGCAGCCCGGTGTGCAGCCCGGTTCCACATTCCATC
>KV744984.1:10040-63388 GCA_001692735.1 Lepidopterella palustris CBS 459.81
TCATCCATCATCCGCTCACAACACAAACTCCTACGACTCTCACCGCTTACCACCCATAGTAATCCTCCGTAACCTTCCCATATTTCCTTCTCCTTGGGCCTGTGTTTGCCTCGTCGGCTCCATCAGACTACTACTCCCCGACCTAGCGCTCGAGTTGCTAGGGCTGGAGGAGGAGCGTCGTCGCGCGGTTTCGGCCAGTATGTCTTCTAGAGTGACGTTGAGGCGGGAGTTTGTAGAGGAGCTTGTAGGGTCGACGTCGAGGAGCTCGGTGAATTTGGATGTGGATGTAGTGATGGGCATGGTTTTGTGGGCGGTGGTTTGAGGAAGTGATTTGGCGGGGTTTAGGGTTTTGGGTTTTAGGGGTAGAGATTGTTGAAAGGAGCAGGGGATTATGAAGCTCGATCGGTGGAAAGAGGATGAGAGGGTTTGGTTTTTGGCCTTTTGCTTTCTGGTGGTGGAGAGGCTTGATGAGTAGGGTTTTTACAGCGAGATGGACAGAAGGAATCGAGAGAGGGATAGACAGGTGGACAGAAGAATTCGGAGCTGGGTTTCAAGTCCGTAGTAAATCAAAACCCGAAACGACAAAAGTAGAAAAAAAAGATAAGAGAAGGAAGAAAAACTAGAAACGTTTTTATCCCAACTAGTCCCATCCCATATTGCTTCCCCTCTCCCTGCGGCCAGAAACACCAGAACCCGCACGCCCGCACGCCCACATGATCACCATCATCAGACCCTGATTTATCAAGCCCTGCATACGGAAACAGCAGGGAATAACGCCGCAAAGGTTAAAATAGCAACTCGAGCCCCCCCCCGCGCCTTCCTTTGGCGCAGGGATAACGGAGGTGGAACGGTCTCGCCGGTTGCCGATCACCGCGAGGAGCCGACAAAGGGCCCGCGTGCGTGACAAAAAGGATGGAGCCGAACTTAGGCCGAGGGGCTCGTGCGAGTCAATAGTCCCGACCCCCGAGTGGACGACGGGATCAAGGATTCATCTTCTCATCAACATGCAAGAGGGCTAATTTTTTTTCTTCTCGACATACCGTCATGTCTGGCTTTTCTACCATCTGCCACACCACTCAACCCGCTGCCGCATTATCAGCATGGCTCAATCCCGCCCTTGGAAGCCTGGGGGTGCTGCGCGCATACCTGCGGTCCACAAAGTTGGGCGCTCACAGTACCTGGCGACGCCTTGAGCGCCTCAGAACTCGCAGTCCATTGCGCATTGCGCACCCTAAGAGCGCCCCTAGAGCATTCGCCACGGAAAACCAAAAAAAAAGCGCATGCATAGCTGATCTACACGACCAACGTAAACGTGTTCAGAACTCTTCAGGGCGCTTGGGGTTCACTGGCGTAGACGGCCTGCAGATGTGATTGAGGCGTGTGGATGAGGAGTCAATTTTGAGTGCGCGGCGGGAGTTGGGTTGGGAAGGACACGTTATGCTGAGCTGACCCCAACATTCATCCTCGCCACGATTAAAGACATCAGGGCCTTGGAAAGGGCGTTCGATCATGCGACTCTGTTTCAGACAGACTTCATTTATCAATGGTGGGAGTGCATGGAGCCAAACTAAAACCTCGTCCACGTAAGATTTGAACCAGCAGTTGCGAATTAAAGACCCAAGAGTCTTCAAAGGCATACATAACCGGGACTCAAATGCTATTACCAATCTTACGCTATTTCAGGCTCGTCAATACTATCTACGGCATATCGGGATCGTCCTTGTGTTATAGAGAATCACACAATCAAATCCCACCTCAAACAAATTCCTCGGCCGTATATAGTCACGAAACACGCTCCTCGAGGGCGTACCCAGATAAGGATTTCGAAAGTACTGGGTGCTGGGAATAACCTAGTCTCTATTCCATGTAGCACACCTGCCTGCTCAACCTTGGGAGCACGCCGCCGTTAGCTAGCCTAGCACCCGTTGAAGCTTCTTCGTGTGCTAGGTACAAGGAACAGACATGCAAGGCAATTCCAACCTCGGCCGCACCTTAGAATACCGTGCTATCCTCGTTCTAATCGTCATAGTACATGGTGTTTATTTAATTTAGTACTTTGCAAGCTCATAATTTGGTACTACTCAAGCTCAATTAGAGCCATGTTGTAACGCTATTCCCAACCTATTGTCTTCGTCATCTTCGTCATCTTCGTCATCGTCGTCATCGTCCTAATATCTAGGCAGAAGACTACAATGCAGTCATAGCCACGTACTTCGCGGACATGATCAGATAGTTGTCCCTCCAGCCACTGGGCTTCTTAGTTCAGCATCTAATACCCCCTCCCCACAAACCCACCTCTCCCTCTTCCACGTCCTCTGTTCCCACCAGCTCTCCCACCGCCCCTGCCACCACCTCTCCCGCCCCCAAACCCACCAGCAAACCCACCCCCAAACCCGCCTCTGGCCCTCTCCCTCCCCCTCCCACTCCCACTCCCACTATCCGCCCTAGGCCCCCTATCCATCCTCTTCTTTACCTCTTCCTCCTCAGCATAAAACAGATTATGTATCTTCAATAAATCGCAAAATCCCTTTGTATGTAAATTATTCCACTCCCTCGGCATCCCCTCCACCCTCTCCCCGCCCACAGGATCATATGGCAACGCCGAGATATGAAAGTCGAGCGGAATATCCATCTTGTCTGTTTTCACTAGATTCTCCTCAACCCAGGCTTCCTCGCGCTCGATCAAAGGGCGGTAGTAGGCGTCGCCTTTATCCGGGGGCACGCGCGCGTCTGGGTCGCCGAGGATAAGGTCGGCGGCAAAGACACGAGTTATGGCAAGCCATTCTTTGTCATAGGTTAGGTGGAGTGGGCGTATGAAGCCAGAGTCAGAGGGGGTGAGGGGGGCGATTTCGAGGAGTTGGAGGAAGTCGCGGTGGGGGAGGCATTTGTCTAAAGCGAGGAAGCGAGTAGTTTTGTTTGTGATGGTGGGGGGGAAGGGGAGGGTTTGGGGGTTTTGTTGTGTCGAGGGGATGGAAGGAGGAGGACGCGCGAAGGAAGCGGGGAGGAGGTCTCGGAGTTCTTGGGGGATTGCTGAGGAAGCGGATGTGCTGCTTTGACCGTTTGTGGATATTGATGGTGTTCTTGCTGTTGGTGGGGCGGATGCTTTTATCTCTGTCGACTCTTCTTCGTCATCCAGGTCTAGATCTATCTCCGCATCGTTCTTCGTCATCGCGGGCGCGATAGCTTCTTCAAAAACTGGAACATCGTCATCCATATCAAGGTCGATTTCTTCCTCATTCTTTGGCGCGACAGCTACGGCTGGTTCTCCAGGAGCAGGAGACTGGTGTGACTTTGCCATGGCGGCAGTTTCTCCGCTGGACTGATCCTTATGCTCTAACAGAGCCGAGTATTTTATATGCATATGCGCGCTGAACCAGTACGCAGGCCTCAATCGATCCATAACGTACTGTGCAGCTACACTTCCCAAAGTGCCCTCTCGCGCCTCTTCTTCGAAATGAGACTTCTTCCGGAACAGATCCTGCCAATTGCCCTTCCACTCGATACCCCTAGGCCAGTCATGACTGATACCAATATCAACCTGTGTCCGAATTTGAAGCAGCTTCCGCGTGTCCAGCTCTCTGACGTGATATATGCTCTTGATATCGTCCTGATTATACGGCAGCCGTTCGTGATGAGGTTTCTTGTAGTTGTATCCCTTCCAGATTCCAGATAGCCCTGCTATACGCAGCGGCCCCAATCGTACTACATTTGCTGCGCCCATGTAGTAGATGTTTGGTGCCACCCACCCACCGTAGTATAGCTCCCAGAGATAGTTACTGGCCTCGTGGTTGCCGCCGACGAATATAGTAAGGCAAGGTGCGGTTCGTGCACCGGAATAGTATTCGTGGAAGTCGCCGATTTCACGGTACTTTACTGGCATTGAGACGACATTTAAGTCGTGAGCATTGCGGACTGACTGATCATTTTAGCTGCCTGTCTAGAGCTGGTGAGGGAATAAGTACCTGAAAGTCTCCCCCAATGATCAGAAGATCAACGCCATCCCAGCCTTTTATTTCGCACGTTTTCTGGACCGAAGCGTAGATCGAGTGCAGCGTGCCGTGGCCCTTGTTGTGGAGTTAGCTGTGTTTCATTACTAAAGAGTGAGGTGCTGTTTCTTACGCATCCTTCAACCGCTATCCGCAGTCCTTTAGTCTCGACAATTTGAGTCTCCATGATGCATCAATTGGCAATAGAACTGAAGCCAGGAAGCTGATGCAGGCTTAAAGAAGGGGAAACTCGGGAACAGGCGGCGTTCTATCAGGCGCAGAATCGATTCAAACAACGTATTAAGTATACGAGTGAAGGATGTGTAGCCCAATTGGTTGCTTCAACAAACCAAAAGAGCTCCACCACAGGACGAAAGATGGCCCAGCTTTGGCCGCAACAGTTGAATTTTGGCAGAGCTTCAATCGCATGTTACTCTCAGATCACTTGGGAGTGCGACCAGATCCTCCAGATGTCACATCAAATTTGACAAAGTCTGGGGTTGGATGTTTGCAAGGTGACGGGATCGATCACAAGCGAAGATTTCAAGTTATTTTTGTTCGACGAAACTCTCTTCCGCATGCCATCGCGAACAACAATGTCAGGCAAAGACGTGCTTCAGGCGAAACTCAGGTTCTTAAAAGACTCGGCATATCTCATTTCTATTCACGCACCGACTACTTCGGCCGTTCTCGGGTCACAATACGACAAACTCCTCGAAGAGAACGATTTGGACCTGCAAGCTTCCAAGAAGGAATGGGACGCTCATAGACGCAATATATGTGGCGCTTGCGGCTCCTTACTTATCCCTGGAATAACCTGCAGCGTTGCTCAGGAAAGAATTCCTCCTGGGAAGTCTAGGAAAGAGACGAAAGGCTCAAACAAACCAGCTGGGGACGTTGAGAAATCCATGGTCTACTCCTGCTCAAGATGCTATCGCAAGACTAGTCAACCAGTGCCATCCCGACGGCCTAAATTTCTCAAGAAGGGCGCTCAGGATCTAAAAGCGCAGGGTGCATCCATATTGTCTCCCGCATCATCAAGCATTACTGGCGAAGGGACACCTAGATCCGTAAATGCAAGCAGCAAAAAGCGAGCAAAGGCAAGAAAACAAAGCGGACTGCAAGCTATGTTGGCCAAGAGCAAGGCAGACTCTTCGAAATCCAGTCAATCAGGCTTTGGACTCGATTTTATGGATCTTATGAAGAGCGACTGAAAGCATTCACGCTTCTCGATGCAACAGGAAAATTCGGGTCTAATAAGGCTGAGAGGTGACAAGGGCCGACAGACGACGCTAGAAGGCAACCGATCTCGCCCCACCGAGGGGCTCAAAAAAAACCCCCATCGCAACTTGAAAGGGCCACAGCGTCATATATAGCCAAGCCTGAGTTGCTGCTTCACCAAAACTCGACCAATCCTCTACTTTCGACCATCTTCGTACTAAAATATCCTCATACGTTTACACTTCCACAAATACCTTGTGCTTCTCTGACTATCCACCATGGCGCACCCTAGTCTTGCCAAAGACCTTTTCGAGGACATGGGTCGGAAAGTTGCAGAAGCAAGTGGACAGGTAGGCGAAGATGGCGAAGCAAGAGTGGTAGATGAGATAGATAGCTTGTGCATGAACTGTCACGAAAATGTAAGTCATTCCATACATACTCATTCCTATCCGCAAGTTTATAGTTTCTAACTTCTGCCTGTTCATAGGGCACCACTCGATTACTCCTCACCAAAATACCCTTCTTCCGCGAAATCATAATAATGTCTTTTGACTGCCCGCACTGTCACTTCAAGAACTCCGAAATACAGCCTGCGGGCGAAATTCAGCAGCGAGGAGCAAGGTATACATTGAAGGTGGATCGAGCAGAAGCTCTCAATCGGCAGATCGTGAAGAGTGATACTTGTGTATTCAGAATAGAGGAGATTGATTTGGAGATACCACCGGGGAGGGGACAGCTCACGAACGTGGAGGGAATGTTGACTATGGTCACTAGCGACCTTGAACAGAAGCAGTCGGAGAGGAAAGAGCTGGTACCTGAAATGTACGAGAAAATCGAAGGCGTAATACAGACGCTAAAGCAAATGACGAGTGGGAGCAAATATCCGTTTACGATCACTGTGGACGACCCGGCCGGAAATTCTTGGATAGAACCTTCAACCGACGACCGGTCTGGTATATACTCGCGGCACGAGTACGCAAGGACTACAGACCAAAATGTTAGCCTCGGACTTGGAGATGGTGCTGAGGATGTACCCGAAGAAGCACCGGCGACTGGAATACGACCAGAGTACCACGCGACGCAGATGTACCCTCAGATGCCCGCAGAGTCGAATGTGAATAATGTAGACGAGGAAGATATCGTGGAAAACCAAGTATATTCGTTTCCATCTAGCTGCCCAGGCTGTATGAAGTCTTGCGCTACCAACATGAAGATGGTCAATATCCCACACTTCAAGCAGGTAGTTCTGATGAGTACGGTTTGCGAGCACTGTGGATGTAAGTCGCCACACCTCGAACATTCTCGCACACTTGTAACTCACAAATCTTTCAGATCGAAGTAACGAAGTCAAGACCGGTGGAGTCGTCCCAGACAAAGGTCGGAAAATCACCCTGTCGGTGGAGACACCAGAAGACCTTGCTCGAGATATTCTAAAGGCAGAATCTTGCGCCATGTCATGCCCCGAACTCAGTCTTAGTGTCGAGCCAGGAACACTAGGTGGACGATTCACCACCGTCGAGGGCATACTCACACAAGTACGGGATGACTTGCACTCTTCCATATTCGACACCAACGACAACAGCGGAGGTGACTCTCTGGATCCAGCAGCGAAGAGGAAATGGGAAGCTTTCTTCGATCAGCTTTCAGCGGCTATTAAGGGAGAAATCACGTTTACAATTGTTCTTGAGGATCCGTTGGCGAGTAGTTATGTGCAGAGTTTCACTGCGCCTGAGCCGGATCCGCAGATGAAAGTGGAGGATTATGAGCGGACGGAGGAGGAGATGGAGAATCTGGGGTTGAATGATATAAAGACGGAGGGGTATGGGGAGGATGAAGGGGCTACACATAATGGTGTGGCTGCTGAAATAGGCACATGAAGCATCTTGAGCGACTCTGTTTTTTTTTTTTTATTGCATTTATGGTGTTCGGGTTGGCGCAAATAGATACCAAAACTCCCCAGGAGTAGTGGTAGGGAAATCACTAGACAATCGCCTATCGCAAGCATCACATCATCTCTCATTTTCATACATCGCAAACGTGAGATCATATCTCAACAACCACCCCTCTCGCCAACAAACTCACCCACAAACCCACCCACAAACTCACCCAGCCAATGGATTCGCATGAATCGTCACATGCTCAATAACAATTTTCTCCCTCGGCCTCCCTTTCCTATCCACTTCTACCTTCTCCAATTCATCCAGAACCTCGAACCCATCAATCACCTTCCCAAACACTGTGTTCTTCCCATCCAGATGCGGCGCCGGCGCCAGCGTGATGAAAAACTGACTCCCGTTCGTATTCGGTCCCTTGTTCGCCATGCTGACTATGCCGCGCGCATTATGTCTCAACGCAGGACGAATTTCATCCTCGAACAGCTGATTTGAGGTCGGATATATGGAAGTTGACGTCTTAGATTTTGGGTCCGAGGCGGGGGAACCCGTTTGGATTATGAAGCCTGGGAGGAGGCGGTGGAAGGGGGAGGAGTTGTAGAAGGAGGAGGCGCATAGGGCGAGGAAGTTTTCGGACGTGCGGGGGACAGAGGAGCAGAAGATCTCGAGTTTTAGGGGGCCGTGGGTTGTGTGGAGCTTGGAAAGATTTTCTGTTAGCTGGATGGAAGGATGAAAATTTATGGAAGATGGAAAGGAGATTTGAGTAGAGGATACAGGTGGTGCGCTTTCCACATGCAGCGGTCATAGGATTCGGAATTCAGAGAATTGGAACGGGGATTGGAGAACTGCAGACTCGAGGTGAGTGAATGTATGTGGTGCAAGGCTAGTTGTACATGGAAGAGAAGAGAGACAGGTTAGCTTACCGTGACAGACATGGTCGGTTGGACTTCTGCTCACCAACAACCATTTCCAAATTACTTTCGTGGTGTTGACGTTGACGCGGTGGCTTTGACAGCTTTGTGGTCCGTCCCTTCACCTCTCATCCAGCCTGTCTAGCTTCAGCCCCCATCCAGTCCCTGCGCATCCGGCAATCCTCGCGAACAGCAACCCAATCATCATCATCGAACCCAGGACACAGCAAGGACACTACTCTGAACCTCAGCTAGGACCCAAAGCCTCACCCACCCAAGGAGGGCCTTTCCTGTGCTTACCTTTCACCACATTCTTCAGAACTGCTTATTGCTATCCCGCATTTCCCACCCCGCCGAGCGAACCGCTGTTGCGATAGAAAGCAGACAGGACATACAGCTACCCCACCGTTCTGTATCTGCTAGATCCAACGGCCCTATCACAGACCTGGACCAACCACGATTCGGAGCCAGCCCTACGAGTACGAGACTCACACACGAACCCTCGTCCGCTTCCTCCGCTTCCTCCGCTGCAGCTCTTGCCTAGCCGCGCAATTATCGCTGAACCAGCATTCTTAGTAAAATAATCTTCGCATTACTACGCAGACGCAAGTTTACCAGCCCATACCATACCCCGCCGCCGCACTTCGCACCGCCAGTCCCAGGAGAGCCGCCAGTCAACATCAGGCCGACGTTCTCACGCGCTCGCCGCGAGTCGCAGAGAGCAGAAGAGACGGCAGTGCGGTTGGAGGCCAGAGAGAGGGTCGCGCGGCAGGCCGACTCCCATGCGGTTTCTCTCTCCACTGTTACAGGCCAGCGCCGACGACGTAACAAAAAGTGTCTCTTTTGAGATAAGAAGATGACGGCGTTCGTGAGGGTCTCTGGACCACCGAACAGCAATTTTCTTGTGGGGTATCCGGGGATATCGGCGACTTTGGTATGTGCTTTTAGTTGTTGTTTTTCGTGTTGGGGGGAACATATTCAGCCTTGGGATGGGATGTTGTGATGTGGTTTATGGATTGTATTTGTACATGGACCACCACAGCCGCACGACATTCGCTCCCCTACGTCTACTTCCGTCCTCAACATAATCCTCTGCTAATACCCATTTCTAGCCCCGAATAGAAGGCAAAGTCGAAATCCGCCCTTTAGTGGGCGTCTCCGCCCCCGTCCAAATCTCCCTTGTAACAATCGCCCTCCAACGCCGCGAAACCATCCACCCCTCCGCCGACTCCGTCACCAAAAAACACCTCGCCGCCCCCCGCAAAGAAATTACCGACGTCGTCGGCAAAGAAATGCTGCTCTTCCGCTGTCCCGCCGGCAAAGAATGCGAAAGCATACTATCCATGGACTTGCCTTTCGTCATCTTCATACCGTATGGAAGAGGGGGTGAGGAGGTGGCGAGAAGGGTGCCGCCGGCGAGTTTGCAGTTGCCGAGTCGGACGGCGGAGACGTATTATGAGTTAGTTGTGACAGTACAGCAAGGGCATAGCGAGCAGAAGAAATATGGGTTTCCAGTCCCGATTAGTAGGTATGATACGCTGAGTACGTTCGGCATGTATAATCGGCCGGAGAGCGCGGAGAGGGTGACGGATCATCTCGTTACGCTCGGAATCTCGCTCCCGCGGTGGTCATACGGCCCGCTCGACCCGGTATCCGTCTATATCAAACTGTCCCCGAACCCAGACTGGCTCTCCAAAGCGAAAAAAGTCACGATCCAGAAAATCACGGTTGGTATTGACGAAGAAATCGTCTTCAATCACGAGGGTGACGAGCCGACACGGAAAGTCAAGACGCTCGCGAAGACGACGCAGGCAGTCGGGGTTAAGATGCCTGAGGCGGGGTATTTCACGAATCTGGGTCTGGTATTTCCAGCGAAGGATTTGAGGGATTCGGATGGGATATTACCGAGGGGGAAAAAGGAGTTTCCAATGTATGCGGTGAGTGGGTTCACAACTACGGGGACGCTTTATAAGATTGAGTATTATTTGACTGTCAAGGTAATTATTTCTTATTGTCCCCATTGTCCCCTTCTGTATTTGCTTTCGAGGACGAAGATGGCTAACTGATGGTGTATGCAGGCCCAAATGTCCGCAGCAAAAGACATTCTGCTCCGGCAACCCATCGTTGTCTGTCCCTTTGACCATGCCGGCTGCAAGGAGGAAATGGAAGCTATCGAGCAGGCGGCCAAGGATGCGGCGCATGTGAGCCCGGATAATCCAATGTTACCCGCTAGCTCGATTATTAAAGCATCTGAGCCCGGGGGATTGAGGGCGCTGGGAATGGCGATGGTTGGGGGGGTTAGGAAGCCGCTTATTGAGTGAGGGAGAGTGAAGGAGGGTTTTTTGGTTTATGTGGATTTATGTGGGTAATGGATGAAAAAAATTGGGGTGAATTGGAGGTGGTTGGGAAAAAGGGAGTTCTGAGAGGGGTTCGTGGGAGGGGTTGTTGAAAAGTAGAGGAATGGGGAATGGAATTGAGGGAGAGTGGGAGGATTTGGATGAAGAGAGGAAGGATGCGGAAAGACTAGAGTATGTCTTTTGAAGCGCAGGCATGCATGCATGCAAAACAAGCGGCAACACCCAACACCGAGGACACTCCTAGAACGGCGAATGGGAATCTGGATATAGGATATGGTTGGTTGGTTGGTCGTCTCGAAGGAAGGGGGGCGGGGGGCAGGAAGGCGGAAAATAAAAGCCCACGAAGTGAAGATGTCGAAACGAGTTTCTTATCTCTGGGAGTCAAGGCGTTTTGGGATTTCCTTTGGAAAGGGAATGCTGAATTGAATGTTTGGAATTGATTAGGAAGGGTTGGACGGATTGGAAAGCCTCGGAGCCTGGCGCTGAGGCGTGGAACACTTATTGGACATTTCTCTTCGTGTACTGGTGGTTTGCTCTTCTGGCATTTGCATGGCGTTTGGCCGTTTAAATTGGATGGGCGCTCCGCGTGCAAGGAGGAAGTGCGGTTTGCGAGGTTTGCTGGCGGTTTGGAGGATACAAGGACGGATGAGATGAGTTGGGTTAACGCGAGAGGAGATGAGATAGATGCCGTCGGTTGTTGGTACTACGATGGCCGAAATCCGAAACGGACAGCCTTTGACGCTAGTAGACATCTTCAAACTCAGAGTGCCTTGTCGTGATAAGCACAACTCAACCCTTTCGGGCGGACGAAGGTTTCGGCCTATACGCAAGACTAAACATCCCAGTCGTGTTCGAACTTGACTGGAGACCCGAGAACTGCTGCGTCGGAGATTGCGGGGGGTTAGCGGCCGATGCGACTTCTTCGTCCACCATGGCCTTGATACGATGGTATTGCGGACTCGAGGCGCCGTAGGTCGAGAGCGCGTTGCGGAGGGAGGATTGGAGCTGCGATGGTTGGAGTGAGATGGGAGGGCATTGGAGCGGGGATAAAGGACCAGGATGGTGGAGATGGGGGATTGGGAAGCGGGTTTGGCAGAAGGAGGAGGAGGAGGAGGAGGAGGAAGAGAAAGGTTGCGATGGATGTGATGCGGGGATTTTGGGATGGGAGGGATATGAGGGGTGTGACGGCTGGAGAGAGGGAGAGAGGAAAGGGGGAGGATGGAGGAAGGGGTATGTACGTACTGAGAGAAGGAGGTCAGAGGGGGGGGTTGTGGTCATTGTGGCTGGAGTGGGGATATCTGGATATGTGGGCTTTGGGTTTGTTGGTTGATTGGTTGGGGGGTCTGGTTCTGGTTCTTGAATGTGGGAATGCGATTGATGCTAGTGAAGTGGCAGGGAGTTGCGGTTAGGCGGGTAATCGAGTTTATATGGGACACGCAATGGGGTAAATGTGTCTTCGCAAAAAGCAATTTTTATATAGAGGTGGGATGAATTGGTGAGTGATTGCCAATTTCGGTCAAAGGGCCAGGGAACTGGTCAGTGCGGCGAGCACCATGGCAAGCGAGACTCGTCTTATTTTGGTCACTTATTCTGATCATAATCAATTTCAAGCTTAAATTGAATATTGTGTTCTTAAATATAGTGTGATATCATTCATTAAGCGAACTTGGACCTTGCAAGAAGTATAGTACACGCAGCAAGCATACGCACGAAATAATTGGAGCCATTGAACCCTCATCAAACCACCGAGAGTGCTTTGCCAGCACAGGAGCGTAACAGCTTCGAGGGATGTACCTGAACAACGAGAACGTTGAAATAATCTTCTCCTTCTAACCTTACAAAAGAGTTGCCACGGTTTGCGTGCGGTAAGTATTGAATACGTACCTTCGTTCTCCGACTCAATGTCCGATGGCACTCTATTCTTGCGGCTTCTTTTCAATTCAGGATGCGGATTTCCAGTCCTTAAATACAGGTGCTCCTCATCCTCAGTTTAGAGCTAAGACGAATAGATTTAGTGGCTTGGAAAAGTCAGTGATGCGATCAGGGTTGACGATGGCGTACCTTAACAGTATGGTCGGACTAAGCGCCTGATGCTGTTGTGTAAGGAAGGTACAAGGGTTTTGTTAGTAGGAGGATCTGCATGTCGGACAGGAATTGAGTACCGCTGCGATTGCTGCCAAACCTCGAAATATTAGCGGAAGACCTGATTAGACTTCAGCATCATGAGTGCCGCATTCCGTACAGTTTCGAAATGTACAAGCATTGTCCCGGGCCGTGAGAGTCGGTTTTTATTTCAAGAATATGTTTGGATATAACAGCTTGCATAAGCCAGTTCTTCATCAATAATTGTGCTAAAGTCATGCCACCACAGGACCTCTTCAAGAGTGCTCGTCAACTTAGCTATTGCCCAAGAAAAGTGACAACAATGATGTAAACTATTTCATCAGATTTTGCTAGGACAGTAGTAAGCAAAGACGCTTCGGAAGGAGTGGTGGCTCCATTTATGGTCACAATTTTTTCCATATTGTGGTTGAACTGGTGCCAGAACCATGAATTTACCGAGAGCAGTATCATGATCACGGAAGCATAACTATTTATTCCTCTGCGAACTGGCTTGTTAGATGCGCATTGGAATTTTGGAGATAGTTTGTCCTGTGTAGAATGCAATAGCTGGGCCGTACCCGTTTCATCGTGAGTTTGGATTCACTGGAGTGTAGCTTTTGGATGAGGCATCATCGAAATCGGCGTAGGTCCCGATTCATTGGTTTCAGTAAGTTCCGAGAGTGGGGGTATGTTCATGCCACGACGTATTAGGAGAAATCAGTTATTTAGGGCGATTTGATTTGTTCTTCATCAAAACAACTTTTGCTTTCTCGGCGATACAAGTGGGCTTCGGGGGCTGGAGGAAAGGATTCGTGATTAGGTCGTACTGACAAAAGGTCTTCTGAGGATGCGGCGAGTGAGATATTAAAGCTTGCTGTATTGGAAATTATGTTGCCGGCGATGAGTGGAATTCTCGGATGACTGATGTATGCGCAAAATTCGACTGCGACTGTGTGTTTATCGTTAGAGGAAAAGGAAGGCCTTCGTGTGGAAATATTTCGACTACTGATGGTCTCAAGTTGAGACGCTCGCGATTGGACAGAATAGATAGCAGATGTAATATATCACTACCTTAGTGAGAGCCTTGAAATATGCTTCTTGGAACATCTTACTATTACCAGATATGCTGTGTAACGTTAATCGTAAATAAGAAAATTGTGAGTTGGATGTCGAAAGACACAGTTGGGCTTGTGCGACGAAATGAATTCAGAAATTGGAGATAAGGCGTAGCTGTCCGGGGCACAATCAAGGAAAGGAATGGCTGAACAGGTGCTTGCTTCAGGCTGATCACGGATTCGTAGCAAGTCATTGATTGGATGATAGCCGTACGTTGCAACGGAGTAACGGGAACCAGATAACGTAGAGGGAGGACGGTGTTAGATAATGGAAGAGACCTCAGCATGGCAATACAATGTACTCTCGGTTTCCACGCTTCCCTGGATTTGGGCATTGTCTGAGAGGTCGTAAATATAAGGTGAATATGTACATCGAAATTCAGAGTCACACGTTCAAGATACGTGTTGCATGGGCGAAATTGATTGAAGGACTTCTCGAGGTCTGAGACGCGTGCCGTTTGAGAGGTGCCTGAGTAGAGGTGATTGAAGGAATCTCCGGCTCGGATTTTTCCTCCTCCGGCCACCGACATCATCCATCTCGCCCGCCTCACCAGAGCTCTCTTCAAACAGTCTCACGCCTCCAATTGCTCCCCCAACAAGCCCAAATACTATACGAAAAAATGCCACTCCCATTTTGGACTCTCGGCTGCATCTATGGCGCCAGCTCCGTCGTCTTTGGTGCATTTGGCGCCCACGGCCTCAAACGCCGCATCGCCGACCCAGCCCGCCTAAACAACTGGTCAACAGCAGCGCACTACCAGGTTCGTACCCCTTCAAATCTCCTCTAACCCCTCTCGCAGGGCGGGGAAAAATGCGGCATGCCAACCCACCCCTCTTGTATGCCTGGAATATGGCATAGGCGTAAGGTCCATAAAAGACCTCTAAGCAATTCTGGCTATACAAGATAATGCTAAATATGCTGCCCCAAAAATTCATACACAATTCAGCACCTACGACATCCCCTCCCAAAAGAATCCCGTCACTAACACCCCCTCCCCAACCAGCTCATCCACTCAACAGCCCTCCTCCTCACCGCCGTCGCCGCGCCCCACAACGCCGTCGCCGGCACGCTCTTCACAGCCGGCATGACCATGTTCAGCGGGAGCATCTACCTCCTAGTTCTGGATCCACAGCGGTTCAAGTGGCTGGGTCCCGTCACGCCGCTGGGGGGGCTATGCTTGATTGGGGGGTGGGTTGCGTTAGCCTTTACGAAGAGGCCGGTGAAGTTTGTGCGATGATGGGTTGATGGGGGTGTATGTTATGGCTGTGTTTTTGTGTGGGTATATGGGTATGGAATGGCGTAGAGTGTGATGAGGGTGTATATAGTGTGGAGAGAGAGGGTAGGGTTAGGGTGAAGTATGGATTGTATTTTTACATGTTTAGAAGAAGAATACTTGATTCCCCTCTCCACCCTCTGGGATTATATATTTTCAATATAGCCATAACCCCATTTAGCACTATCACTTGTAACGCCAAATGGAATCCTACTGCTAGCAATAAGACTGCAACCAATCGAACGAGTTGGGTAAATTAAAGGGACTAATTAATACCGAGGGCTTATCGATAATAGTGGGACCCCAGCATTGCAAGAATATATGCTGGAGCCGAGGATGATTCCCGCAACAAGCCCATCTCGCTCCCAGAAAAAGTCAATAGTAAATTCCATTCTCCATCCATGGTTGGTCACAATCACAACCCAAAACCCCTAAATTACCACTCCCAAATCTAGCACCTTGTCGATAATGCAGGAGAATGCTACCCGAAGAGAGTCTCATGGAATCTCTAGTCTTTGCCTACTAGTTCAATTAGCCAACTGATGTACGATGCTTCAGGTGGTGGATGTTGGCGTGCTTACTAAGAGGAGCAGAGCTAGCAGAACTCCCATCCCTTGCCACGAACTCGCGCGAAGCATCGACAGTGAACTGACTCTTGTCTCCAGTATGATGGCACGAGTACGCTCGTACTTGTGCAGCGACGCCAGAGGGGAGGTTACCCTGGATAGGACCCAAGGCGAAGGTTTGGGGGAAGCCGGGACAGAAGTCGGCGCTTGGAGATGTAATAAGTCAGTCAGCCAGTTCCAAAGGCTTCTGAGAACGTGAAAAGTTGGAAGGTGGAAGGTGGAGGTGGAAGGCTTAAAGTGGAAAATGAAAGCCGATTTCACATACAGCCACCACATGCAAGTGCACTGATTATAGACATCGAAATAGCGCATCGTATCGTCGAGCTCCGGCACGTAGGTTGAAAAAGTGTGGCATGTGTCGTCTTTGAGCATTTGGAGGGCTTCGCCTGTGTTGTCGAAGCCGGTTGTTAGGTAGCCGCAGCTTTGGGCTGGTTGGCGGGCGATGTTAAGGGCACCATCAAGAGCATGACTGAGGGTGAGGGTAGTGAGGAAGAGAAAGATGAATGTAATGATTGGGGGTAGGTGGAGCATATTGGTGCAAAATGAGTTATCGTCGAGAGCAAATTCAGCGAGGATGCTTTGATTGAGGTAGTGTCTATTGAAGAAGGTTATTGATGTGGGGCTTCGAATGAAGATGGAGTAGTGTAGAGTAGAAGAGGTGGACGAAAATGAGAGAGAGAGGAGAGAGGAGAGGGAAGTGCTATTAAGTACTACTCCAGTAACCGACGCCAGACTCGCAAGAGGAATGACACAATGGACTCCCTTATCCTGTCGTGAGATTCACTTCAATATTCTAATAAGGTCTTCAAAATAGTGAGCATAATGATGAGAAGTGAAGTGCTGATTGGTTTATTTGACACGGTATTCATTTCAGGACAAATAAACAGGGCAGCTGATAAATCTCAGAGAATAGTTCGATTGCCTTTACCGCCAATTCACCGCAAGACGTCCCCTATAATCTAGTAATTCTTGGATCATCTGGCAGAGTCATAAGTAGAAGTGAGGTCGGAATACCTGTGTCAAACGGTGAATAGGCTCCCAGTTGCAGTTACGCAAAAAGGTGTTATTCGAGGAAAGAAATTGGACCAGGAAACAACATTCGAGCGATGCAATTGTCTCCATGAAGGCCAATCACAGCCTTAGCCATGGTTGATAGCGAGATGAAGTCATGGTGTTGAATGCTTTGACTTTCCTTCACCGCCCACGTGAACTCGTGTCAAAGCGCCATGGCAGTTCAATTCATCTCCTCTCCCTCATCCACTTTGATATCCTTTAACCGCTAAAAATGAACAAATCAATCGAACAATCCCTAATCGGATTAATCCCCTCCTTCAGTGGCCCTCTCCCACCCGACCTTATAAACCTCGCCCTCTCTCTCCTAGCGCAATCACGCAGCAAGGCAAGCAGCCTCAGACCCGAAGAAGAGATCGCGCGTCCATACGCATGCGCCCAGCTTGCCTGCGAAAGGTACACTCCAATCCGCTCCGCCAACTCCACCTCCATCACTAACACACCCCAAGACTAAAAAAACGCTTAAACCTCCCACCCATAGTCTCGCGCCCCCCTTGCCCACCCCAAGCCTACAAAAAACTGCACGCATACCTCTCCACCGCCCTCCCCGAACGCCCCACCCGCAATGCTAGCACGCCCTCGACACCGCAAAAGCCCGCTCGGAAAGCCAACACTCCCATCCAAACACCAACGGGCCGTACACCGGCAAAAGCTACGCCGCTGCGCAGTACACACTCAAAACGTGCTGGAGACATTACTCATCACCCGCACCCACAAGCTCAGCATGCGGTACCGTATGAAGAAGCACCAGATTGGGTCATGCCTACAATCCGCCACCTCTGTCGTGCCTTCTCCACCCCAGCCGCTGCCCCGCACGTCTTCACGGGTGTGAGCACAGTCCTCGCACTACAGAAATCATCCGCCGGGTCAGCAGCCACGCCCTCGCGCACCAACAAGCGCGCGCGAACGGCCAACACGGTCCAAGAACAAGGAGCTGGGCTTGTAATAGCGGAATCGCAGATATTAGCGCTGATAGCTGTGTTATTGTTCTATGTGCTGGCGCGTATCACGAACAAAGAAACAACGCCTGATGAGTTTGCGCAGCAGCGGGATATGGCGATTTCGATATTACGCGGCATGGAATTGGAGGCTGCGAGGGGGGTGGATGAGGAGGAGATGTTGAGGGATGTAGAGAGTTTTATGCGGTTGGCGCAGAGCCAGGGTTGGGTGCGGATGGAGTGGTTTTTGAATGTTGTGCAGGGTGACAATAGGGGGGAGGAGGGAGAGGGTGGGGATGTGGATAATTTGGATGATGGAGGAGTTAAGGGACTAGGTGCGCGGAAGAGGAGGGGTGGGGCAGGACGAGAGGATGTGGGAGGCGGGAATGGAGGGTTACAGATTGGTTTGGGCACGATGATGCAGGAGAAGATTGATTATCTTAGTGAGGAGAAGCGAAAGGATTATTTGCTGTGGAAAGCGGAAATCATGGCAAGGGTTGAGCGGATAGAGAGGGAGCAGGCGGAGAATGGGAGGAATGATGAGATGGAGTTGGTCGATTAATTAATTATTTGGGGCAGTTCAAAAGGCTCTTCAATCGGCGTTCATATACGCGATCTATACCAGATGCTATTTCATGAATTGTGAATGCGTAGAGCTAATTAGTTGGGATTTAGTATAGGACGAATTAACATTGCGGGATAGGGCCATAATGTCTTCGGAGGCGTACGCCAAACCGAAAAGAGAACAAGAAAGTAATACCAGTTTCAATCTCACCAAACTAGAGATACCAGATTTACGATATCAGAAACGAGACTCTGTCAACCGAGAGAATTATACACCTCTACAAAGTTGTCCCAGTCAAGACCGACTAACACTACAATGGCAACCAACCCGATTTTTGCTCTTGATGTGGCACCGTCGCCTGTTTCAGCCACGAGGTCTTCGGAGGGGTGTCCAATGCCCAAATTGTGCTATTGATCGAATCCTGTCTTGAAGGCCACCACAATATGATGGATATACTGAACAGATTACAGGGAATGAGCATAGAAGTCAGTTACCCATACAAAAATAAGATTAAGCATATTGTGCTCTGTACGCTTTCTGATTCCCTCGAATACATCCAGATACTAAAATAAAAGGACAACTCTCACTGTCCCATATTCGACCCGGAATCCCACGACCGAATGTAACCGTGACCTCTTCTACCCTCTCCCACGCTCCCCTCTCTCCCTCCCCTCTTTCATCCCCTGCCCTCTCGATTCCCTCCCCTAAACAACACCCCCACGCATCACATGCCTCAGAATTCTCTGCCCCTCCGTCAACTTCTCCAGTCTATCCTCAAGAAACGTCCTATTCCTCTTCGCAGCTGGCGGCTCACTTGCAATCGCCTCAACTTCAGCATCCGAGAGCGCGTTCACCACAATAGGTGAGAAGATGTCTTCGAGGCCGCGCACCATGTGGCGCTCGATTACTTGCTGCGTTACGTTTGCTATGAAGGTTTCTTGGAAGACCTGTGCGGGGTTGGGGGGGTTAGTAAGGTATGGGTGTTGGTAGCAAGATGGAGACTTCCACGGTAGATTGAAGGGATAAGTGGGGGAGCGGAAAGGTGAGATCTGAATTGGGGATAGAAAGTAACGGTTTGAATGGAGAGTCTAAAGTAGGCGAAGATAACGCTTGAATGTTGAGGGGTCTCAAATCCGGTATAGCCGAGTCGAGCCCAGTTCTATCACTGGCGAGAAGGGAAACAGGCCTCATGAAGTAAAGGATAGCGCTTACCTTGTAGATGGCCATGACACAATGCAAAATACCCTCACAACTATGCGTCTCCATGTCCTCCTCGCCCATCGCCCTCGCATACTTCATCACCGCCTCATCACCATCCCCAATGTAGCCCTTTCCAACATTCTCCACCTCCTCTGGCGTCGCTGCCCTAATATTCTTTTTCAACATATCACTCTCCCTATCTCTCTGCGTCCTCCTCATACTATCCACATAGTATGGATTATAATTAATCGGATACCCTTGCAAATCCTCCAACAAGTGCTGCAGCTCATTTACCGCAGCCTCATAGCGCGACTTCAGTGCATCATGGATGATAGAGGTCGAGAGACGTGTATGTATATCTTTAGGGGATTTTTCCTGCAGTAGGGTGTTGAAAAAGCGCAGGCAGATGTCAAAGATAGAGTCCATGTGACGGAGGGCGAGTTGGTCCCAATTAGATGCTTGTTCCCAGAAAAGCTCACCGATAAGAAGTGGGTTAAAGTTGCCGGAGAGCTCGCGGCCGCGGCTGCGGATTAGAGCGTCTTTGACCCATTGGATTGCTGCAGGGTAGGTGAGCGTTTTTGGGGCGAGGAACTGTGACGACGAGGCCCATGGATCGCTGGTTGAGGACGGTTTCTGGGGTGTATCCTTCTGAGGTTTGTTTTTGTCCTCGGTATCGTCTTTCATCTCGATCCAGTACCGATGGCCGTTTGTGCGAAAGTACTCCGAGAAGCTTTCGTTCATCATCTGAACCATAGCACGCAGCCTGCGGACTGCATCTGCTGAGGATGCCGAGAAGGATTCAGATGTCTTCGAATTGAAGTAGGGTCCTTCATAGTGGCCGTCTATGGCCGCTTTGCAGATGGTGTGAAAATTAAGGCTTAATTTCACCAGAAAATCCCTGCAGTCTTCGCTTTTGGTCCTTTTGTTACCCATGTTGTCCAGTTGGGTTTTCGCGTCCACCAATGCCTCGTCTAAGTCGGCTCGCAGTTTCGGAAGTTCGTTTTGGACGTGTTCAAAGAGGAGGAGGCTAAGTCGTGTCCGTAGGGCGTCAATTCCGACGTTGTCTTTGTCCAAGACCTTGAAATTGGACTTTCTGAAGAACTCTCTTTCCTTCGCGTTTCTTTCCATAAAAGTCCAGTCCTTCTCGTTGAAGTTGCGATTTCGAAGGACATGCCAGCCAAGATTGAAGGCAATATCTTCATTGCGGGCCAGAGCGATGAATGCCTGTTCGCTCCCAGAACCATCCTCGACACGGTCGGGCTTGGTGATTATGCCCAAGGTGCGCTCGCCATTTGGGTCGACTGCACGTACGCGTCGGATGATCCCTTGATTGGCGTAATCATTGGCAGCCGCGATGACCGCAAGACAGATCGTTCGAGGTTGGGAGATGTAATGTTCGGTAATACTCTCCACAAGCTTTACGTCCTCATCAGTTACGCCGTGCGTTGCGTTTTGAATCAAGCCCGGAAGATCGACAAGTGTAAGCTGAGGTCGTGATGGGCCCTCGATTTCGACGCTGAGAACGTCTTTCGCGAAAGCCTTGTCTGATAATTGAACTCCAACTCCCATGGCAACCATTGCCTTATCCATAATAGCAGGAAGGTCTTGAAAGTCGGTTATGGTCTCCTTGAAGCGTTGTATCTCTTCTTTCTCTTTGGCCGTGCGCTCGGCGTCAGGGATCACTTTGATAGTCAGAGCGTCAACATTGGCGCGGCGCAGTATAATTTCAGTCGCAAAACGGGTGCAGAGGTTGTCATTTCGCGGAAACGGAATTTCAGTAAGAGCCTCCAAGACGGAGCTCTTTCCAGCGGACTGGTCGCCGCACACGACCAGCTGCGGTAGGGAAAGGATGCTATCGAGACCGCACTTCCGAATCTGGGCCACGGTATCCAGAACAAGTCGTTGCTCGTCCGTCTGAAGGCCCTCAAGCGAGTCGGTGTTTCGGAGCTCTTTATTTGCGTTGCCGTTTGATTCAATAGAACCTGTCACGGCGTAGTTGGATTAGATTGGATCTGTCAAGACGAGGACATGTTAACATACTGTTGACCTCCGGGATCATAGTGGGAGTGTCCCACGAGTTCTGAACATTGACTCCTGGTTCTAGCTTGCCCATAGTGATCCACGGAGTCGTTGCAGATGATTGAATAATTTGTCGTGTGGTATTTCGATGGGCCGAAAGCGGAGTTCACTTCTGATCGATAGCCGGGCTTCTGATGTATATCTGAAAGCTCTGTGGCCGAAATATGCAACGGTTAATTAGCCTCTGCGTAATTGGTGCTGAGTGGCTTTTTCACTGTGAAGCGATGCTAAAAATGGGTAGGATTAGAGGCGTCGCGGGGTGTGCGGGATCGACAATCTCACTAAGAAAGACGCAGGATTCTGAACTGAAGATGCTGTAAGGGAAACACGTGGAATAAAAGAAGTTATAGATCTGAGCCGTGTCCAACTGTAGTCAGACAGAACTAAAGGGAGAAATGAGTCAATCAATGTACATGATACCGATGAATGCAAGAATCCGAAATGAATCGATCGATGTACCTGATACCTATCAAGGCAGGAACTCGCAATGCACAATCTAATCAAACCTTCATCCTCATTCTGGAACCTTTTGAATGAGAGGCCTGGATATAACTTTACGTTTGAATGCCATTGGGTAGAAACCTAATTCAATACAGCCAATATGCCAGATGCAGGTACACAAGTGAATACGAAAAAGAAAATACCAATTAAACACCGCTCTATTTGCAACGGAGAAATGATCAGTAACAGACAAAAGTTGTGTCAGTGGGACACCATGGAGGTAGAATTTCAAACGCGAAGGATTGGAACCGAAGATATGATGCCGAAACAAACCCATCATGACGGCTATGGGCATAACATGATACGTGGCTGTTAATATGGCGGAACTATTTCCTGCCGCTTTTGACTGTCTCATTGTGCGGAAAGTCTCTGAAGCATGCTTGCGCCCGTCGGTAGAAGTTCGCATTGTAGTACAGACACCCGAGACGTAATATTCAAATTGGCGAGTAGAATCAAGCACCTACTGTGTATAGTAAGGCGCGATAAAATGTTAGTGAAAATTGGAGTAGAAAAAGAATTGCACGGGTACACCCACAGGACAAAGTATCTAAAGGTTTGGAAGCTCCACTGCTATCAACGGAACCCTCCGAGTTCGACATTGACGCCGAACAGAACTGGGTGGGTGCTGAAGTGCAAGGACCCAACGAGGAGCAAACAATCATCTCAAGCATGAAGCAGAGAAGAGCCGTACAAAAGATGTCTTCCCCATATAAAAACCTATCCTCCATCGATTGAGAGATAAATTAGTTATTAGAGGGATTTCAATCTTGCATCAACTATAGACGTTCATTCCATAGAGAAGAGAGAAGAACGTATATGCTCGTGATGCTTGCAAAAGTCCAACAAGATCACGATTTCACGCGGATGTCGTTGATTAAGCAGACGGGCGAAAAAGCGAACGGGATTAAGAGGTACCTGAAGGTTCCAAAGTGGCGATAAAAGTTGTGATGGTATGACCTGTTTTGACCAAGTGTATCTATCCTTTATAACGGGACGCCTTCACACCAGTAAAACTGCCCACAAGCTCCCCAACTCCATCCATGCGTCGCACCAGATCATAATTTCTGCATTTTCGACAAACAAATTTCATGAATAGCAAGCCGAGCTATCATATCATACTACAAGCCGTCAGCCCGGATCCCCAGAATATGACCAAGTCATCGATTGCGCGAGCAACCCACCATCCAAGTAATCCGCCGCCATGAGCAACTCCAGACACAATTCCGGCGGGATATCTGGATCTGGGACGTCCTTGCTATCCCTGTGCTTCTCGTTGAAGTACAGATACTCGCAAACTTTTTCGAGGACGACGCCGCTGGAGTGGCGGCGTGTTAGCAGATGTGCTTCGGAGCAAAAGACACGTGTGAAGGAGGAGACTTGAGATGGGCGTACTTGATGTTCTCGAAGACACAGCGGTTCTCAACCGCTTCTTTGAAATTACCTAAGAGCACACGTTGTCAGTCTTTCTCGTTCAAGGCCAGAACAGCTGGAGATTTTCAAGTATTGAAGGACGAACTGGACGGATCCAACATTCGTTTGATCGCGCCCGCCACACAGGCCGCAGACCGGGTAACCTTGAATTCGAAGCCGTCGCTGGAGACGAGCGTCACATATTCTGTCTGATGCTTAGCCATCGTTGCGAGCGATTCGCTGATGAAAGGATGAGGAAGATTCCACCGCAGATTTCGCTAAACGCGCACCACGTGACTTCGCGATTGCGGCGCCCTTGCGGGCCGAGCATCGGAGTCCGATCGGGAGAAGCTCAATTCCAAAAGATTTCCTTACAAACCCTCCTTGCTCAATTCCATCTCATCGCACACGCACAACCCTCTCTTCCTACTTTTTCACCTCCACCACTACCTCCACTACCACCACGCCCATCTCCTATAACCTCATAAAAATCTCCCACAACACTCAATGCCTCCCCGTCTTCCCTCCGGAAAGTCCATCTCCCCTCTCCTCCACCGAGTCCACCCCAACCTTACCCGCAGGTACACAACCACAAACCTAACCGGCAAACATGCCCTCATAACCGGTGGTAGCCGCGGCATCGGTCTCGCAATCGCACGCCACCTCGCCTTCCACTCTTGCCGAGTAACTCTCCTCTCGCGCAACGAGGTCTCCCTCCGCACCGCCCTCTCTATTCTACCGAAACCGCCGCCCAGCAGCCCGCCGCATAGATACATAGTTGGCGATATATCCTCCTCTCAATTCTGGGAAGATGCATCCAGCTCCGCGAGAAGGTCCTCAGTCCCCGCCTCCGCCTCGCTGTCGTCCGATATTCCCAATCCCAGCAGCAACACAGGTTTCGACACCACCCGCATCGACATCTTAGTAAACGCAGCCGGCATAACCCACCCCCGCCTCCTAATCCGCTCCGCCCCCTCCGATCTCGAGCGCGTGATCCAGACGAACCTGACCGGCTCCATGCTAGCCATCCGCCATCTAGTGAAGGCGAAGCTGCTGCGCGCCGAGACGACAGGGAGCTGGCAGAGCAAGTGGAGTCCTGTTGTCATAAATCTAGCGAGTCTCCTGGCTGTGCAAGGCGGGCGGGGCGCGGTGGCTTATAGTGCGAGTAAGGCGGGTGTGTTGGGTATGTTTTGTGTGATTTTTGCTTTTCTGAGACGGTTTGGGCCGGGTTTGGCGGCTGGATGGAGAGGAAGTTGAATTGCGAAGTTGGATGAGAAGTTTTGCTTAATTGGTTGGTTGAAAGCTTATGAACCGCTACAGGTCTCACACGCGCTCTTGCTGCCGAATTAGGTCCCACAGGGATCCGAGTAAATGCCATAGTGCCTGGGTATATCAAAACGCAGATGACAGCAGGTGGGTTGAAACTATTAAGTTTTCTCTCGCCTGAATCATTCCATCCATCCCTCGTCACCGCCCCGACACCTTTCCAATCCAACCTTTAGAAGTAGAAAAAAAAAAAGCTAATATACAACCCCTTCCCGGGGCCGCCAACAGCAATGGACCCCCGTATCCGGTCCCAAGTCCTCCAAAGAATCCCCCTCGGCCGCTTTGGCCAGGCCGACGAAGTTGCAGAAGCGGCCCTCTTCCTTGCGACGAACCAATATGCAAACAACTGCGTCATAAACCTCGACGGTGGATTGAGCGCCACTTGAAAGCCTCTTTAGAGAAGCATAGCATATGGCCTCGCTGCTGCGCGCTACTCAAAAAACGCCGTTTCCCTGGGGTGATATACAAAAGCCAAACCGGGGCCAGAACCGTGTGAAAGCAAAGATGAAAGCGTGTCCAGCCCCCGAAAAATGAATGCTGGGCTCGGCTCTCTCGTGCGGGCGGGGATTATATGGGAGGCCGAATATAGGAATAGAAAAATGCGTCCGCCTTACGCCGCAGATGGATTTCGAATTTCCAGATAGCGCCAGGAACGCCGTTGTTCTAAGGTAGCGGAGACTGTAAAGAAGAAGCTAGGTCGACCGCAATTCATGGCAAAGTCTTTCCCCTTTCCATTTCTTGGAAAAGATCAGTAAGCATGCCACATTTTGAAAAGCAGACTCAATCATCGTCGATCATGATGGCTCCATTAGACGAGTCGTCGAGCACAATGACATCGCCATTCTGAGCGGTAGCTGCGGACTCCCCAGCGACTTTGCCACGCTTGCGAACCGCTTCATCCTCAAGCATCGCCTCATCGGCACCTCGTTTACGCCTTCCATTAACACCATTAGCAACGGCGGTGGTATTATGGCCATTCGTTTCCCTCAAAGCGAGCGTCGGTATCGGTTTCGGTTTCCTAGCAATCTCCAATTTCTCCGGCAGATGTATCGGCTTCTTATCCTCAGGCAGAACCTGATCAGAAATCGAAAGCACAAGATTAACTCTCGGATCCTCATCCGCCTCATCAATAACAGTAATAAAACTATCCCCCTTAATCCCCAACTCCCCAAACTTCTTATCCAGATTATCATCCAGTTCCGGATCATACAGAATCCCAATATCGCTACTAACGCTGAATTCCTCTCCATATCCCAGCCGCAGCCGCAGAAAGTCCTCGACGAGGTCGTTGAGGGTCGCGCGTGATGTATCCACGATTAAGCGTGCTTGCACCACACTGCAGACGGGACAATCGGGTTTCGGGGGGCGGAGGGCGTCGACTGAGATTACGCGCTCTGTGGATCGGACGAGGAAGACCATTTTCGCCTTTTGGAGGTCGTCGCGTAGGACTTTGAAGGCTTGGAGGACGCAGAGGCCAGCAGTCATAGCGTTTGTGGTTGCGATGGCGGGGATGATGTTGCCGGCCATTTCTACGTCGTGTTAATACAAGCAATGAGGGCTGGGATTTGAAAACTTTTCCGTGGGGGACTCACGCTTGATGTCGAATTTAGACCGAGTTTCGATGCCAAATATGATGGATCGCAGATTGGAGCTTGCGGCAACGAAATCCAAGGTATCCACATCGTCTTTGTCGAATATTAATATAGGCGGTGCGTTTCCGGTTTCAGTGTCGGATCTCAGTTCTTCCAGCCTGTTGCTTAACCGCCTTAAGCTATCCACAAACACGGCGAAATTCTCAGCGAGTGTCCACACAGCCTGGTCTTGTTGAGCAATAGCCGAGCCAACTTCAACCGCCTCCTGTGAAATCTTGTCGTAATCCAGGGCTTTGGGTGGTCTTCGCGTCTTCCACATTTCCTCCATACTGCGTAGCCTCTCAATATCCTCCTTAAACACCTTATCAAACACCAGCCGCGGGAACTCTTCAGACCCCATAGATTCTCGAATGCGCTTCAGAGCCTGTGATTCCTGCCGTAGCTTCTCCAGCTCCTGCACGTTTTCCGAGTCTTCGGAGTGGTCGAGCTCGGGCGCGTTGTCCTCGCTTGTCCCGAAGATTTCCGTGAAGAGGTAGCTTTTGGCCCACACAATGCAGTGGATGGGCTGGCTGGGTGTGCTGCGGATGGTGCAGACGGGGAAGCTTTTTGGAGTTTCCTTGACGAGGCAGTCGTAGCATTCCGTTTTACCCTATATCTCATTAGCCTTCTAAATTATGTACGATATGCGTTGATAATAAATATGGGTGGTGTGATCTACCCTTTTGATAACCTGAACCTGTCCATTGAATCCCGTAGTGCCGCTCTCGATCAGCGGCACGTCGGCCGCCAAACACATTTTATTGACATGACGCCTGGCATCCAAGTTATCCAGCGCATTGAAAACGATATCGAAGGTCTTAAACCAGTCGATGTTGAAGTGAGGATCTTTGATGTTGGCGTGATGCGCTTCTAGCTGGACGTTGGGGTTGAATTTGCCGGCGGATTCTTTCGCAACCTAAAAGCGCCATGCGGTCAGCCTTCCGGCTCTGGTTCTAATCTAGAGCGATATTCAACGAGAGTTTATCTGACCAATGCTTTCGACTTCTTAATATGCTCGTGCCGGAAGAGAAACTGCCGGTTCAGGTTGCTAAGGTCGATGGTGTCGAGATCCACAATATGGATCTCGCTGAAGCCGGTTAGGACGAGGTTTTTCAACAATTCACACCCGATTCCACCAGCTCCCACCATTAATATTCGCGACTGAATCTGCGTCAGTGAACACTCCAGCAGGTGTTGGCGCAAAAGAAGAGCTCTGACCTGTTTGATGCGAGTGTATAGAGAACCAAGGCTCTGCTTTGGATATTTATCGCGGCCCATGACTGCGGAAACGGCGCAGGCTATTGAGGCGAGTTAAGACATGAAAGGTGCTAGTGGTGAGAGTGGAAAGAAGGACGGAAAGGAGAGTAGTGGAAAGAAGTGAAGGTGGCGTAAAATAAGTGAGGGTGAGTGAAGGTCGGCTGCACGGCGGAGGAGCTGGAGACTGAGCCGCATCGTTTGACGTCGCCGCACCGACGGGACTATGCAATGCCAAGACTTCGCGAATAGTAATGATACCAGAGAAACATCCCAGACGTTTTACGTGAGGAATATATAGGGTACTGTATATGTTGAAAAGAAAGAGAGAGCTTCCATCTGTTTCATTTCAAGCAAGCATATCCGTCTCGTAGAAATCCATCTCGTCATCAATCCCGCCAGTTATCTCAAAATCCTCCTACCAACACCTCTCCAAACTCATTCCCCCACCCTATCTCACAAATCCCTCCACTCTCCAAAATGTCCGACGATGAACCCGACCTCGAACTCCTCTCCCTCCTCCGCAAATCCCTTGGTCTCGGGCCCCCTGATCCCTCTGCACCCCCTGAAACTAAAGTCCTCCAAGACGCCGAATTCATCTATAACAACAGCATTGACGTCGCCCTCGACATGCGCGGGACCAAGAACGCCGCTATCGCCATATGGGACCAGATGCAGCAGCGCGAATACAGCGCCAAGACATGGTCGGATCATGAGCTGCATCCCAAGAGTAAAGACGAAAGTGCTGTCAATTTCATCTTCACCATGGATTTATTGAATTTCTGCTTTTGGAGCGAGAAGGGAAGGGAGGAGAGTTTTGCAATCGAGTGGAAGGGGAAGAGGTGGACGGGGTATTGGAGTTTGGTTGCGGCGTTGCAGAGGGCGCTCGATGAAAGTAGATATGGCCCTTCTTCGCAATTCGCACGTTGTCTTTCCGAAATCTTCAGCTGATGGAAATCAGACATTCCAATCACAACCCCAACCTTCTGGTCTAATGAAGAAGAATGCACCGAAGACCTCCTCCGTACCGTTTTCCGCTCCGCCACCTCGGAGGAAATCCCACTCTTCTCAGACCGCCTAGCCTGTCTGCGCGAAGCAGGCCAGATCCTCGACGAAGTGTGTAAATGTAATCTCCCATATTCGCCCCCAGCCATTCCCCAACCCACCCAATAACCGCTAACCGCACACAGGAATTCGACGGCAGTGTGGTGGCACTGATAGAAGACGCCGAGCACTCTGCAGCCGGCCTGGTGAATCTGCTTGCAGAGCACTTTCCGTGCTTTCGCGATGAGCATATGTTTGAGGGGAGAAAAGTGCGGATTTTGAAACGGGCGCAGATTTTTGTGGCGGATTTGTGGGCGGCGCTTGAGGGTGAGGGGTGGGGTGAGTTTGGGGATATTGAGAAGATTACAATGTTTGCGGGTAAGGCATTATACCTACACCATACCTGTTTCTTCTCGGATATCGAAGTACCAGCCTGTGGAAAATCCGCGTTCAAAAAGGCTAAATGCTGACATATTACTCTCTGGAAGACTACCGCATCCCCCAAATCCTCTACTCCCTAGGCTGTCTGACCTACTCCCCCCCCCTCGAAAGCCGCATCCGCCACCTCATACCCCTCGAATCTGGCCACAGCTGGGAAGTTCAGCTTCGAGGCTGCAGCATATGGACCATCGAGCTCATCCGGCGCGAAATCATTCGGCTCCACCCCACCGCCACTGTAAACGCGATTCTGATAGATTTTTTCCTCTATGACTTCATGAAGGAGGTGGAGCGGGATGGCGAGGAGAGCATTCCGCATCATCGGGTTAGGAGTGTGTGGTATTGACATATGATACGAGAACTTTGATATTGGGCTGGACCCCAGTAAAATTTGAATTCTCTTTATGTTTTTAAATTTCATATTATCAGGGCCATAAATAGTGTGTATGCCAATCCCTTCATTCTCGTGTCTAGATGGCTTTCTCTCAGGACGCTAGTAACAAGCGCAGCGAAGCTGCTGCCCAGGAGCTGGATCATATCATGACGGATATAAACAGTCATCCAATCAATAACAATTACTACTATATTGACATGGTGGTGAAGAAACACAGGACTAATCGACAAGCTAAGCTCTTGAAGCGCAGTATTGAAAACGCGACGAAATCCGTGAGCGGGAGAAATACAACATGCGGGTATTTCCATCAAATCACTTCCGCCGATGTTGATGCCGCGATAAAGAGCTATTCCGGAAAGTCCAATCCCAATATGAACGAGCACAGCTGCGAAGGCATTCTGGACTGCATACTTGCCATCTATAAGGTACGTCAAGCCCCTTCACCCTTCAACGATGCATTTGGACTGTCCTGGGTTTGGGTTTGCGGAGCGCCTCATACGCGAATCCTTCAACATTGTCTGTAGCTTTATTGCCTCCCTTTAGGTCGTGTACGATGTGGCGTTCAATTACTTTCGTCGTTATGTTTGTGAGCACGGTTTTGAGAGAGATCTGGGTGGGAGGTATGGCGTAGAGCCGGTGATGTGAGAGTCTTCAACGTGAATTGAGGGCATAAATTAATACGCTAAAGGTGAAGTTTCAAATTAGGGAGAGATAGTCGAACGTTTAAAATCGGGACCTCCAGACCACCTTCTCCCCTATTACCATTAGCGAAATGTCCGACGCCACTGTCGAGGCTACCGTCTCCGAGCCTACACAGATGAAAGAGATGCGCATGCTTTTAATGGATAGGGTCAAGAGGCTGGAGCAAGGAGAGGTGGTTTGTGAGGTAGGCGGGTGAATTTAGAGCTCGTCGGCTACAAGTACATACGAAAGGGAAATATCATATAGCGGAAGCAAGTACTTTCATTTTATGCGCAGGGAATGTTCCCTCAGTTGAAGAAGCTCAGGCTGTAATTGTTGCGGATCTGTATGCTGGCGGATTGAGACATGAAATGAGATGAGTCCGGCGAACGACGTATCTGGTATAGCGCACGTAATGTCAAGCCACACCTGGGCAGGTGTATTCCAAGGTTCGTGGCAGGGGGGCTTCGGTCTTCGCACTGTACCATCATGATTAATTTCTCCTGTCAATAGTCGTCAGTTTTGCAGCATCAAGCAATGTCAAACACATGCGTAGTGCTTTTCAGCGAGGTGTAAGCAAAGTCGGAAATGGTTTGAGTCTATGTTTCGAAGCCAGCACCGATGCATGTAGAGGCCGTAAGACCTCATATCACGCCTACCTATCTACTGAAAGAAAATCAGAAGGAGGTTCCATACAGCGCTGAACTCAATAAGGGTATCAGCAAAGAGAATGCACCTCGAGACCTATTCACAGTTTCCTATGCCAAATACCAAGTTCCACTATTCCCTACCCTTGTGCAACCCTCTTACTCAACAAGGTACGTTCCCAGTAGAGCCGTCATTCATGCAGTCTACTTTCGACCACCCTTGATGGCTTCCTTTCGTCTAATCTTATCGATGGTTCTCTGCAACGCCGTTCTGATTTCGCCTTTCTTGAAGGAATCAATATCGTAATAAGTCGGTGCGATGTCCTACGGCCAATTTAGTCGGGGTTTATGTTAAGGTGGAGGCGGGGAAACTTACCAATAGCCATTCCGGTTTCACAGCTGTGACCGTGCGGATATAATTCTTTGTCGTGAGCACAAACTCGTTGTAGACCACCCACTCACTATCCTGACCGAGCACAGTGCTAGGGTGTAGCAAAACGCTCTGGTCGTCTTTCACTGTCACATATGTCTTCCCACTCCCATCTCGTTTGGCAACCTGCATGAAAAAGCCGGAGACTAGCGCTCGTCGAATGTTCTCATAATACTTCTTGTCTTCGAAGGACGTCGACATAAGCTCCAATTCCGAACGCTCCATTATGCGCTTCAGCTGTAGCCGTACGTTGTCCGCTTGAGTCAATGCGCGGAACGATAAGAAGTGATCGTGGCACCATTGCTTAGGATTCTTCTGAGCTTCATCGCCTTTGAATGCATGGTATACATTTAACATGGTTAGGTGATCCCCGTCCGGATGAGCAAATAAATCCTTCATCTCATCGGCCCGCTTTCGCTGACTGGCTGGTCGGACAAATAACTGTGGGACAGAGAGAAGCGCGGTAAGAGACAGGATTTCATTCGAGCAATAAAATTCCGGAGAGCTGATGAGCATGACAGCCAAAGCAGGATCAAGAGGGAATTCGGATGCGAGTCGTCCAAGGGTGGTAAGATCTCCTTCATCGTCCAAACAAGCCAGATAGTTGAGCTCCTCGAGGGCACGCATTAAGGTCTCGGGTGCAGGAGGATCCATCAGATCGAAATGTACAAGATCATCGATACCTAGTTTCTTCAGTTCTAAGACGGTGCTTGCAAGATTAGAACGAAGAATTTCAGGGTATGTTTGCTCGATGAGCTCCTTTTTGAAAGCACCCTCGGTATACAGGCGGAAACACTTTCCAGGCCTTGTACGACCGGCACGACCGGCACGCTGTTGAGCAGATGCTTTGGAAATCGGGGACACCAGAAGAGATTCGACTCGAATCCTGGGGTTGTAGACCTTTTGCTTGCTGAAACCAGGATCCACGACATATACGATACCGTCGATGGTGAGTGAAGTTTCCGCAATATTGGTGGAGACAATACATTTTCGGCCCGGTCTACCGCCAGGAGTGCGTGGGGGAGGAGCTGGGTCGAAAATGCGCTGTTGTTGCTGTGGTGGCAATGTTCCGTAGAGAGGGTAAACTTTCAGCGGTCCTGCGTCGGCTTCCCGGATCATTTCATCAGCCTCTAGGCTTATCTTTCTGCATGCGTCTTCAATTTCCTCTTCACCAGTTAAAAAGAGCAAAATGTCTCCTTCCGGTTCCGACGCATGAATCTGGAGTACAGTCCGTATCGCAGCTTCAACATAATCCCGTTCAGGCTCGGGAGTGTAGAATATTTCGACGGGGTGAGTTCGTCCAGGTACAGCCAGAAGAGGCGCATCATGGAAGTAGCGTTGGAATTTGGTGGCATCGAGGGTGGCAGACATAATAATGAGTTTCAGATCCGGCCTCCGAAGAACCACCTCTTTCAGCAAGCCCATCAATATATCAGTGGCAAGTGTCCGCTCGTGGGCTTCATCAAGTATTATGGTGCTGTACCGTGACAAGTCGTTGTCGTGCATGGCCTCTCGTAACAACATTCCGTCCGTCATGTATTTCAACATGGTCTTCGGGCTCGTCTTGTCCTCAAATCGAATGCTGTAACCAACTTCTTCTCCAAGAGTCACGTCCATCTCTTGAGCAACACGCTGAGCAACTGACATTGCTGCCACTCGACGAGGCTGAGTACAGGCAACCATCTGGTTGTGAAGGTGTGGAACATCATCGAAGAGAACGAATTGTGGGATTTGGGTAGTCTTTCCGGAACCGGTTTCTCCAACAAAGACCAGTATTTGAGACTTTTGGTAAAGCTGAAGAAATTCATCCCTGGCAATTGTTAGCACTAACTGTTGGTTTTGCGACAATAGAACTCACCTCTGCGCATGAACAGGCAGATCTCGTCTTGTTTTCAAAATGCTCATATACTGCTGAGAGAGTGGTTTCCCGGTAAAAGCGTTCAAGGGGCCATTTTCCATGAGTTCGGCGTCTTTTGATGTGGTCGCATGGCGCTTGTTGTTTTGGAGTTGTGGTGGGGAGCTGGACGCTTCATCTGTTCCCAAGGTTAACTTTCCTTTTCAAGGACTTTATGAGAATCTCTAAACAAATTTGAATGAGCGCTTAGTGAGACTAAAATACTTACTTTGATAGTGGTGCGCCAGGTACGGGTTTTTGCTGGGGTCGCCCTTCACATCAGCAACAAACCCATTTTGTCGCATTTTGCCCAACGGTTCTTCCACGACTTTCTGACGCTTCACTCGGTAGTTATCTTCAAGGTCAGGTCGTCTGTCAGCCATTTCGAAGCCGTCGAACGGAAGAGTATCCTCTGCGGAGGCGAATAATAGAAGCTTAGTCGTGATTGTTTCAACAACCAAAAAAGTTGAAAGAGGCTTTTCGGCTCGGAAAAACGTTTTTCTGCAAGGGTCCAGGGCTTGGGAGTGAATTTGCTCTCGAGTCAAGACTCTTCTCAGCGAGGGGCTGATTTGTCCTCCCAACTCCCTGACATGGAGTCGCACCCCAAACTTCATGGACTTTGCTTTCTGATAGTTTGTTCGCAAGTTACGCCTTTATGACCTCTGCCTTACGCCTCCTTTGACGAATTTCACTTTCTGGCTATTATGAACAAAAACTGACGACAGGATTTTTGAGCCCCTCCACGATCCCCACAATCTGTTCGAAATGGACTCTCCACATAATACGGGCGATATGATGCCCGTATTCTATATTGGACAACATGAGACTACGCGATCTTTGCCAGTTTCCGACCAAGTTCTCCGCCAGGCTCAAGATTGTGGTGTCCGTATCACTCCCAAAGCTCTCGTTCTAAGCCCACGCTGACGAACAGTACAGTACGATATGCTTACTACCCCAATTACAACGCCACATTTTCATGCTAGTGTTTTATCACTTTTAACTTCTTACAATCAGAATCATGTTGATGGCCTCTCTGATGTTCACCAAGCGATGCCCATTGTCCCACCTCTCAAACCAGTGGACACTCCGTTGACTCCCAGCGACACTATATCACAAATGATCGCAGTTACAAGCCCATGGATTGACTTGGCATCCCCAGACCCGCTCATTGCACACCTCTCCCGGCAGGTTTTCAACCTGGAAATCGCATACGCGGCATTTTGCGGAGTTATGACGGTTCTAGTCCAAGGGCCTCGACTTCATCATGGCTTGTTGCACAGCCAGGGGCTGTCGCAATATGCTCGAGCGATTAAAGAAGCGCTCACCCTTGGATCATATCTGCAATTACACCTTCTCATGCCTATGATTGACAATCCAGATTCTGAAGATGGCGAAGACCTGAGTAACTTAGCTCGATTTGCACGGGGCGAATATGTGGAAACTCACAACGGCAAGGAGGGGAGGCCAACGGATCAACTTGGAACATGGGACGCTTGGAATGTAGTTAGGTCTGTGTGCAATTATAGTACCAGGCTTTCCGTAGGTAAGAATGTAAATGTTCACGTAGTATTCTATTGCTCATATTCTTCTTCTATCTCCATCATCTGTTCCATTTGGATAGAAGTATCTGTTCGAGGGGTGTATTCCTAAGAGAGCAAGCTTTAATCCTAGGACTTATTTACTGACACACTTTACTTTCCGCAGCTCTGAACCTTCCGCGTCGACTTCCGGCAATAGGCGTTCAATCACGCTGGTACTCAGAGCCTCTGCGACTGCTCTGTCTTCCCGCCTCATCATTCCTTGTAAATGCTCGAGGGTCCTTTGTGCTGTCGAAGCCCCACCAACTTTTCATTTCACGTTGTATGCGTTTACGAAATGCTCCCTGGATACTTCTCACAGATATCGGACCAATTCCTGGAATCAACAATCCCGATTTGATCTTGCCATTCTCGACAGGAATTCTATCACCTGGCGACGCGGCTGATGCTCCTTCGCCGAGATCGAGCCTGTCGCGATCTCCGACACCAGCCGAATCTGCTCAACTAGCCAATCAAGTAAGCAGAAAGAGTAAAGCTGACCCTACCCCACATCTTAGCTATATACGTTATCTCCAGAGAAATCAGCCCCCAAAATCGATTATTGAAAGGTTTGGAGGCGGTTTTCAGGACTACCTCCAGTCTCCGCTTCAACCGCTAACTGACAATCTGGAAAGTATCACTTACGAAGTTTTTGAAAAAGATCCGGTTAAATATGATTGGTACGAACGAGCGATAGCACAAGCACTTCGAGACTGGAAAACGGAAGGCAAATCCACTTCCTCGACGAATGGAGCCGTGGTAATTGCAGTCGTTGGATCTGGCCGAGGTCCACTAGTCACCCGAGCTATCCAAGCAGGTCACGATGCTGGAGTCCAAGTAGAAGTCTACGCGGTTGAGAAGAACCCAAACGCGTACGTGCTACTCCAGCGTCACAACGAAGAGGATTGGAGAGGACTCGTCACCATTGTGAAGACGGACATGCGAGCTTGGAAAGGCCCTCTACTTCCAAACGGTTCGCACGGACGCGTTGATATTCTTGTCTCCGAGCTTCTAGGATCCTTTGCAGATAACGAGCTCTCACCAGAATGCCTAGATGGCGTCCAACACGTACTCAACCAGCAGCATGGAATCTCCATTCCAGCATCCTATACCGCCCATCTAACGCCCATAGCAGCGCCACGACTGCACGCAGACATCATCGCTCGCTTCGCCGCTGACCCGAATTCATTCGAAACGCCTTGGGTCGTAATGCTCCACCAGATCGACTATGTCTCAACCCAAGAACCAGCCCCGCAGCCCCTTACAGAAGTCAATGGAACTCGACAAAACCAACCCAAAGTCGAGACGCCGCTTCTCCCAGACGTTCAAACAGCATGGTCCTTCATGCATCCCTGCTCGCCATCCGTTCTCGCACAATCCAATGTCCGCAGAGGCGGCAGTGCCAGCGGAGGTGGCGGTGGTGCAACTGGCGGAGATGGCGCGAATGAGCATAATACGCGATTCGCAAAGCTATCGTTCCGTTGTAATGAACGGGGTATATGCCATGGGCTTGCTGGATACTTTGAAACTGTGTTGTATGACGGGATTGGGGGTAAGATCGAGCTGAGCACGAATCCAGTGACGATGGAGAGAAAGAGCAAGGATATGATTAGTTGGTTTCCGATCTTCTTTCCTTTAAAAGTATGACCGACATCCCTCTCTTTGCTGTAATTGTCCTCTTTACGCAAACTAACTTCGTCCCTCAAACTCCCAGGTCCCCTTCTATGCCCCCGAAAACTCCGAGTTGGACGTAAGTATGTGGCGCCAGACAGACGATCGAAAAGTATGGTACGAATGGCTAGTCGAGTCTTTCGTCTCTATGGGCGGGAGGAGAGTTAGGTTGGGGCTTTCGGATTTGCATTCCAGCAAGAGCAATGGATGTTTGATGTAGTGGCATGGGCGAGCGAGCTCCGAGGAAGGTTTCTTGATACCCGGATGCGAAATGCATGTTGGTCGCTTATAGTTATGGATATGAATATGAATGTATGGGTTGTTTTTTTACGACATACTATCTGATCAATGACGTGATGAAACGAACGCGCCGCCCGGAGTTCGAGAAGAACGCATATCGGTAAGAGATGCGGATGCTAGTCCAGTACGTGCACCATGGCTATGGCGAATAGTCGCCGGGACGCCTTATATTCGTAAGAACTCCTACCTATTGTACGAAAGAGCCGCCTTGTGTTCGCAAGAACTCCTGCCTATCACACGAAAGAGCCGCCTTGACTTTCTGACGTGCATAGCTGCATCACCACCAAATAATAACACCAAGAACGTCGGACTCATTGCATAATGGCTGGAGACGATACATTACAGTTATAAATCATTACTGTACATAGCCCCTTCAACATCATCCAAACCCACCTCATCACCAAGCCTCCTCCCCAACCCAGCCTACCTCTCCCTCTACCCATTTTAATTACCATACCCACCCCCATACCCCCCATGCGCCAACCCCTCAAACATCTTCAACATCTTCCCATAGTCCGGCGTCCCCAAGCCGGTAACCGGATCCCAGCCCTTGACGGCCGTGAACCCAGGCGTACCGCACCCCCGATTCCCGCCCTCGACGACATCGTTGAGGACGTCCGGGTGGGCGTAGAGCGCCGGGTTGATGAATCCGACGGTTGGCTTACCGGCGGAGAGGAGTTTGTCGTTGATCAGCGTTATAATACTGCCAAAGGTTGGGGAAGAGGCGGAGGTGCCGAACACGAGGGAGAATTTGCCGTCGATAGCAATGACATAATTCGCTCCGTTGGCGGCGACGTCTGGGAAGCCGCGGGTTGTGCCGGAGTTGTTGAACCTGTCCGCGCCGTAGGGGACGTTGTTGTTTTTAAACCAGCTGGTTACAGCCGGGGCTTGGTAGGCGGGGAGCGGGAATACGTTGCTGAACCCGCCACCGCTGTAGATTACAGTTTCACACGCCGTCTCGGGCTGTGTGCCGGCGGGGAGGTGTGCGAGGTTTGCGTTTGCTTTGGTTTGGGTGGCGCCGACGGCGGTAACGTAGGGACATGTTGCTGGGAATCCGGGGTTGAAGAGGCCAGAGGTACCGTTATTGTAGGCGCCGGTTGTGGGGTCAATGCATTGACCGGAGTTGCCTGCGACGCCTGGAAAGTGTCAGCTTCGCAAGACTTAAGATACCAAGGTGGAATAAGAGGAGAATAGGAGATGTGCATACCGTAGTCACCGGAGGAGTAGAGAACGGTTACGCCCATCATTCCGAGTTTCATGTATTCGTTGCATTGGCGCATTTCGTAAGCAGGAGTTAAGTCGGCTTCGTTGTAGCCGTAGGACGTGGAAATCACCTTTGTAGGTGCAAAGGTACCGCAGTCTTCGGGTCCTTCGTAAGCGCCCGTAACATTATAGGGATCCGGATAAACACCATCTTGCGTCGGATCGTCGCCACCGCAATACGTCCCGTCAATACCGTCCAGGAAGTTATTAAACGACGCTCCTTCGACCAAATCACCGACCTGGTAAAGTGTGACGGGCTGCGGATATACTAAGCCGATGGCGTACTCGAGATCTAGATCCGATTCGCCGTTGAGGCCGAAACTCTTGCTTTCTTGCTGAACTACGCCTCCGTCGATGGAGTCGAGAATCGGACGCACGCCAACTGCACCGGGGCGGAACTTCGTCATGAATTCGTCAAGGTCGGAAGGGACGTAGGCTTGTGGGGTGTACTCGACGATACCGTAGCTGTTGCCTTTAGCGAGTTTATGTCCGTCTCTGAAGCCCTTGAATTTGTACAGCGCACGGAGGCAGTCGAGGGTTGTGGCTGTTGCACAGGCGGTTAGGTTTGGTTTGAGAGATTGCACGTTTACGTCTTGGCCTAACTTGGGCTTCCAGCCGTCGGTGAGGCCGATGTCGTGACCGGTGCCGGGCTTCACTGCAGGGACAACTCCGCGCCTGGGAAGACGGTTTGCATCACGAGGTTTGATCTTGGCGTCGAAATGGAGAGTCGGGGTGACGAAGTCGATGTGACGCCTTACGTGAGCAGGGACGCTGTATTCGGTGCATGCAACGTGCGGCTGGCCGGACTGGTCGTGTTCATAGACGTGATACCTTGGTAAATGGTCAGCTGGAAAGGCTTCATGGAGTAGTGATGCCAACGTCCAACATACTCAGCCCTCAAGAGACGCTCTGCCTCTCCTACAGTTGCGTTAAATTCGAGCCAATTCCGGCCGGGAGAGAGCCTGATGCGGCTACGGCTGATTCCTTCCTCCTCGAGCCAGGTACGTACGGCAGTGACAGTCTCACGGCTAGTTAAACGGGCATGTTAGCTTCAATGTAGCTAAGAAAGAGGGGGAGGAGGGGGAGGTTATTTATATTTATATTTTTATTTGTTATAAATGAAGATCTCAGAGAGATATCCAAACGGAAAGAAACGTTCAACGCAACGATTCGGGAAAATGCAGTTGGGTTGTGTTGTAGAATGGTCCACAAGACAATTCTAAGCGTCAATGAGCGTTGCTTACCTTGGTTTGAACTTGTCAATGACCTCTTTCGGCGTCCAATGTTTACCATAATTCTTAGAAGATGGATGGGAAACGTCCTCGAGGAATTGATATCCGGATTCCAGGTTACTTTGGGTCAGAGCAATCCTAACGGGAATCACGACACTGGAATCGAGTTTCTCGCCTCTGGTCCAAAGTCTGGGCACGCTGTGGCGCTTCTCATGTATGACAAAATCAGAACGAGAGATTGGAGAAGCGACAGCACTCGTCACCAAAATGGCGAGAGCAACGATGGAAGGCGAGAAACGCATCCTCAAAGAAAAGAAAACGAAAAAAGAACGAAGGGACTGAGCTCTCTCACAACGACCGAGAAGATTCTCGAATCTTGTATTTAAATACCCCAAGGTGAATGCTACCTACTTGCCTAATTTGAATTTACAAGGAACTATTAACTGCTTATCGCGGACGGGCCATGATGGTCTATGATAAAGCCAAGATTCCGGACTGTGCATGCTCGAGATATCCCCACACTCTAGCAAAACGCAGAGGCTGATGTAGAAGCCACAGGCAGTCCCCTGAGAGGAACAAAACTACTGGTCCCTCTGCCAGTCGAAAGCTGATGACATATCGCGGAAAGGGTAAGGTAGAATGAAGGATTGGGGAGAGTATGGAATAAAAGCATGGCCAAGGCGTCATCTTGGGTTGCAAATCATAGGCATAGCCTTAGTTAGGCTGCGGAACACTACAGATAAAGTTAGATACTAGCAGATGCAGCAGGCGACCGGCGAGCTTGATAGGTAAATGGTGGTGATGAGGGTATGGTCGGGAGGGGCGGGAAGCGTAGAAGGGGGAAACCTGGCGAAATGACTTGGTGATGTACAGATGGGGCTTAGCTACCCCTGGACATCTCTATATCGTCCTTCCCTGACAAGTTAGATCGAGTCCATCCCGGCACTAAGCATTGACGGCTTCTGCAAAACGGGAGCCTCTGGTGGCCAATGCACGGGAACTGGTGCAGACAGGGCAGGACGGACATACTAATCCCCCGCACCTTCCTTGGTGAATAGCACCAGTCGATATAGTAACATGATTCCAACCAGATGGGATGGTGCCTGGACTTTTGGCGGTGAGTACAGGATGATGATATCAAATCCGAGGTTATCCGTTGCAGTCTTGAAAGCCGATCGCGAGGAACTACTATAAATGATGTCTTGGACAGACAAGCGTGGCAGTCGTGCTTTCAATCTGTTGTTCGAGGGGATAATGCCAAGAGTGAGCAATGCCGTCGAGGATCACTTGCTGATCGATACAGGCTCATATGCGACGGAGGTCATGATTTGCAATCAGAAGGTGAACCGGCGGGAGGGGAGTGCTGTATGGATACACTACACTGTCAATTATCCTTTAGGAAGCGTAAGTATTTCTTGGATGGTAGTACCCCTGTATTAGCGAGGCGTGGACGCGGTGTTGAGGCCCTTCGTATTATCGACATTGTAATTCGAAATGTTACAGTGGCTAGGCTAATACCCTTCTTCATCCAAGAGTCTGAACCCGCAGCTAATTGACAATCCTTGTTGGAGTAGCTTCCGTGGTATGTATGAGGAATTCGATCAGTTGATGACGGTCTTCCTCATTGGGACCCGAGGCCAACGTCCCAAGAGCTTGTCGTCCCACTCACACAAAATAGCACGCCTCAATCCAACATATTCATTTCGGAGCAAAGCTTGTTCATCCACCGTTTTGAATCCCAACTTCTCGTAGTATGGTCTGTTCCATGGCACGTCCCTGAACGTGGTGAGATCCAACGCCAGTATCGCATTGTGTCTTGCCCATTGCTCGACGTGCCCAATCAAGGCTCTCCCAATGCCTCGGCGAGAGAAATCGGGTGATACGGATACTTGGTGTATAAAAGCACTTTTTGCTCCGAGGCCAACATTGTCGATTACATATACCAGTATGTAAGCTATCGGGATGTCTGCATGTTCGAGATTCTCGGTTGTCGAAGTGGCAACCCACGCGTGATCCGCATCGTGATACATATGAAGCTCCTCTAAAGACGGCGGCGGATCTTCTGCAATGGCTTTCATGCCTAAGGTAGTGAAAGCTTCACAGGCAGCCTTTTCGATGGCTTGGAGATAAGGGAAATCGGTGGGTTTGGTGCGACGGATGGAGATAGAGGCCATTGTGACGAACTGGATGGGCTGCCCTGGTAGAATTGAAGGCTGCGGAGAGGCAGGATGCCAAACAGGATGTCAAACGAGAAGCCAAACTGGAAGCCATTTTCGAATTGGAGGTCAGGCTGAAGTGAGTCACCTCTGGATTAGTGGCAGGGTGATGGTTGGTGTTTTGATCCTGGCCAAGCTTTCCAGGGAGAGAGCCGGGCCGTCTCCAGGTCCATTCTTCCTCGAAAACTCCATCTCCACCCCTAAATCGGATCACAACAGCAAATCAACACTTTCCCTCGTCGAGAATCGTGCTGGCAAGACCTTGAACCACCTCCGCTAAGAAATAATGCTGTGTTTGCGTCTTTCACCGCCTGCAATCTTCTATTTTGGAGACTGACTCTTAATGGATAGACCCATAAACTGTTGGAACCTTGTAGTCCCTTACAGCATCGCCGAAACCTGTGTGGTGTCTGGCCACTTCTGTTCTTAGGCTGATCTAAAGCTGTCCAGGGAGAGGACTACATATCATTGGATTCCGTCAATCGACGCCGTTTCAGCATTCTCGCGCGTTCTACCATTGTAGGCTATGGCTTTCTATTATACTATCATGCTCTTCCTATCCCCATCTCCAAAGCATTTTCTCATTCTTCTGTTTGAATATCCTCGTTACAAGAGTTCAAGCAAGAGACCAAGCATTCTGCAACTCGTCTAGGACTCTTTTCGGCGTCTAGTATTGCACATTTTACTATTTTGTGGCTTGGTAGCAAAACATATGCGCTTCTAGCATCTAACCAAGCGACCAACCACTCAAAAATTTACTTAGTCGTTATCTCTTTTCCGGTTTCGACTTCTCAAGATCTGTTCGCATTTTCATGATCTAAATTGCTTTATCTGTGTCCGGGGGCTTTGATGCTCAGGAATGTTATGCATATCAGGCTGATTTATCGTTTGGAGGGGATGGAGGCCATGAAGACATTAGAGCAACTTCGTACAAGTATCAGCCGTTATATCAATGGTGGAACTCAATATCTATTTTTGAACTCGGCCGCCAAACGTGGTGCTCATTCGTACGATTTCTTTCTGGTCCGCGGATATCAAAGCAGCCCCAAATCTAGTACCATCTTACTTTAAAGCGCCCGATTTATCAGCCCCTTGACAAGTTATACCGAAAACTACCACTCCGGCCACATCTACTAGAATTTTTTGACGTTTGAGTTTGTGCGCTCCCTCTGAGCAGGCAACTACTGTATCACCGAAATAAAAATTTCTGACAGCGAATACCTAACGTCAACATCACAGTAGTTGTTCCTTCGGCAACTAAATAAACCCGACTTCGTTCCAGCAGCTTAAGATTGAAACCATGTGGCACGAGGTTTCAAGAAGAAGGTTGATTTTGGTGTTGTTGTGCGAGGAGCAGAACTCCTGCACGCAAAACGAAAATAAATACACGTGCGGCTTGGCGTCACGTGTGACCGCGCCGGTGCCCGACAGCGTGTTGAACACGTCAGATACAAATCCGTGACACCATACTAAAATAACATGACTTCAATAGACGCAACTGCTGGCCCAAAGATACGTGATACCCGGAATTCAGCCCGCTGGATTTCGAAGAATAGTTGACTCACTCCAAAATGTACAATTCTTTGAGAGAAGTCGCTCTTGTGGGTGCTGGACTAGGGTATTCCAAATGGATGAATCTATCTCGTCTGTCTCATGGATCGGATGCGCTCCTGATGGCACCATAAATATGGGTCTGGCAGCGAGGCCCCAACAGCGAGGCAAGGACTTACAGCCAAGGGACTAAGTGGGCCGAAGAGTCCATCGTGGCTGGAAGCCGCTGCAGTAGCTGCGGAAGTGCAGATACTGTTCTAGTAGACCAAACTCATAGTTGGAGCCTCGCAATACCAATCTTCGCGTTGGTCTTGAATGATACACAGAGAGTCTATCCAAACGTAATTTATCTCGAGCTTTTGCAATAACCAGTATTGCATCCTGAAAGGTCTTTGCGGGTCCATGACGTCCGGTGATGCGTTCACCATGCTGGAATTCATTTAAGTTGGAGGCTTCCAATCACAAAAACAGTTCTTGGCCCCAGCAATGGCTTAGCCACATACTCAATTTTATCTTTGACACTTGCCATTACCTCTTCCCCGAGCACAAGCTGAATTTGGTCATCTTGGAGGACACTGCCGACATGAATAGGACGAATCGGAAGCGTATGAATATCGGGGGGTGCGGAGTTTCTACGTCTGTTCGAATCCAATAGCCTCATCGGAGCCCGTAGACTGTGAATTTGCAGTGAGAAAACACGATGGCAATAGTGGAACCTCATCACTGGTCTCGGTTTCTCGAAGTTCAAATGTCGGAAGAAAACCATTCCATGCCAGTGCTAGTCTGAGATGGATGACCATGACCGGAGTACTCGTTGTTAACCTCCGAGATCTCATTGTGGCTCTGAAATGAAGGTTCGGCGCGATCTTTGGAAAGGTGGTCCCGTAAAGCCCGACACTCCGTTCCCTACGAAATACCTTTGCGACGTTGTCTTTCTCAGCCTGGTTAGGTTAGGTGGCAAGCCGCCGCGCCAGTTGCTCGGCAAGAATTCCGTCCCTCAGAAGAAGCCCAAATTATTAAGCATATATGATGACCCTTGTCGACAGATTCTTTCAGTAGGTGAGGCGTCTTGTAATGACGCCAGGAAGAGATTTTTGGGCTTATACCTTGACCAACAGCGTGGAAATTCATTTGAAGAGCTGAATAGTCCACTAGGGGTTTGATTGACTTGCGCTTCGTGAAGAGGTGGTAGAGCTTTATTCGATGCAAAGGGCCCTGCTTGGGTTCCTGGCTTTCGAAAGGGAGTAATTAAAGGTGAAGACGAATGATTTGGACAACGGAGCCGCACGACGGGGGTACGGGGTCTCAATTCGTTGTGTTGATTGTTGAGTTAGTCTTCTCCTCTACGGAAAAGGGATTTGCAGTCTCCTGGATGTTATATATGGCCGTGGCTTGCAGATTGAAGCACTGTCTCCGTCCGGGACCTGGGTAGAAGTCGAACTGTACAAAACTCAACATGGCGCATGGCACACTCGTTTTGAAAAAGAGGAAGTGGAGATGAAGATGTAACTAAGTAGTGATACTGGCGTGTCGTTCAAGGTTGGCTGGCGGAGTTGATGAATGGTGAATGATGTCGAGGTGTCGTGAGGGATGGATGCCTTAGGCAAAGGCTTTATATTTTAATCGTTCTAGAAGACATTGGCCAAAACAAAAGTTGTTTTATTTTCGGATTAATTTTAATGACGTAGTATCTATACGAGCTTGAATCTCAATTCTGGCCTTGTTGACTTTAACTTTGGAGTCCCTGCTCCAACACATGCTTATGGATAGCAGTAATTATGCCTACCCCAGCTGTACACACGTTGATATCCTGGAGAAGAAAAACTGTCAGGATTGATCGCTATGCGCTATTCACCGGATGCGAAGAATATCTGTAATCACAGCTATCAATTCCGGTTTACACAAGGATAGACATAAAAAGGCCCGTAAATCGCAAATCAATCGTCACAGACTGCTTAGTTCAAATTCGATATCGACCTCCTCAAGGATCCCAACCAACGGCATCAAAATAACCAAGTATTACCTCCCTACCTCCCTACTCCCCTACCCTGCCTTCGCACCACCCTGATTCCTTCCTACCGCACTTTCTACCAGCCGACTTATCTACCCTATCTGGAAACGTTTTATTCACACCGCTCGGCCCGATCCGTCCCCCATGTACAAATCCTTGAATACCGCGTGCTCTTTACACCCTTGTTGCCGGATCCACTTGCACAATTAACCCCATCGGAGTCCACCTCACCCGTTCTAAATCTCATAAGAGTTTCATAAAACCTCGCCACGATCGCATGGACATGTGAATCCCGACCTCACATCGCCTGGCGTCACAGTAGCTTACAAAAAACCAACCTTCGTACACCCCTCAACCCCGTCTGATATATAATCCTGCTCTAAACGAGTGCGGACGGCCTACTCTAACTGAGTAATACTAATGGCGTCACCACCGCATGTATACGTGTTGAGCTTTTGCCTTCCTTAGGTCTTAGATCCGATTCCGAACCCTTAGTGCAGCATATCACTTCTCCCGAGGAGCTAGGTTGACTATATTCGACAGTTAGGAAATGTTAAGGACCGAACGTGGTAAGGATGGATTACTTTGATATCAATCTGATTTGCGTTTCCGGATGACTCGGAGGTCGGGACGATCAAAGGTCATTGATGTTGAGCAACCGCAACCAACTCGATGTCCCCCTCTAATCGCGGAATCGGCCTTCGGTCCCTCTCTCATCTCCCTCCAGTCTCCCATCTAGCTCTAGCTAGCTGTCTACTCCACCTCTTCCCCTAGTTCCCCTCTAGCTCCCACCTCTCAGTCCTCTCCTCCCGCCCGCTATCCCTCAAAAACACTCCTCCACATACCTCTCCCGAAGCATCTGCTTCGAATTCCCCTCCAGCAACTCATCCCACGCCCTTGTAATATCCCATGCCGCTCTCGCACTGCCACAGACAAAAATGACCCCACCTAGCTCACCCACCTTGTGCCTCAACTTCTCTCCCATGCCATCCTCGCCAAATTTATCCTGGATACGGTACTGTTCCGAATTGCTTGACACGATGGAGAGGATATCCACGATCCCCCGGGCAGCGGCATGGTTGAGGATGTCATGCGTGAGATTGATGTCGGAGGGGTGGAGGCCCAGGAAGAGAGAGATAGGGTGGTGGATGGGAGGGTGTAATGGTGTCTCCGGCTCTGTTTCAGTTTCGGTGGGACGGGTGGTGATTGTCGTCGTTGTTGTTGTTGTTGTTATTGTTGTAGCGGCAGCTTTGTAAAGTTGGCGCTGCAGAAGACAGCGAACGGGCCCGAAACCTGCGCCTGTCGATACTATGATCAGGGGAACGGCACCATTCCATTCACGAAGCTGAGGTCCGCATCTGGAGTCGACGAAGCGCAATTTTAGCAGCGTCGGACACGGTGACTCTGTCAGAAAGATTTCGCTGAATCGGCCACCGGGGAGGGTTTTGATGATGGTGTCGACATGATTGTTTTTATTCGAGTCACATTTTCCGGTATTCAAGGAAATGTACGCAATAGATGAAGCCACGGAATAGGTAACTGGGCGCAGCAGCGGCATAGCGAGGCATATTTGGCCTACCAGACTTGTACTGGTGGAATCTGGTAGCAAGCCCAGGCCGTGAAGATGCTCCAGGACCTGGACTACAGATTTCTTCCTCAGGCCGTTCCCTGAAAGACTTTTAGCGCGGTTGTAGCGAATCTGGTCCATCCAAGTGATCGAATTGAAGCGTGCCTCCAGGTCGATGACCTCGGAGATATATCTTGCGAAAGTTAGGCTCGTGCTCTTCTCTGTATGTCCAAAATCGATCGGTTTGAACCCGTCAACTCCAAGAATTTCGATTACTCGCCTCACTTTTAGATCCGGGTTCAAAGGGAGGATTTGGATACAACTCATGTCTTCGTACACTTCGCACCCAATGTCTATATGTAGGCAGAGGCTTCGATTTGGCCTGTTCTGGGGCACTGCATAAGAATCCATAAGAAGCGCGTCCTTGTAATCTACCAGCAGCTCTTGCTCTCGGGCAGCAATTATCTCCGCCGCCTGCTCCGGTTCCGTGCCGATGGAGTAGGTAAATGCAGAGGCTGAAGGCGGAGAGCTATCGTAGGAGCCATTCATAATGCCTTGGAGCGTAGGCTCAAGTGTTTCCCACCAGCTGTCGAATGCGGACAGAGGGGGTGACTCTGTAGCGTTGTCGCATGGAAAAGGTCCATCGGTAAGCGGACGACCTCCTGCTTCTATCAAGAGATCACTGATCTTGGATGCCGCACCGTTGAACGTGGAGGCATATCGGCTGTCGCCATTCCCTAGAATGGCAAATCTAGGCCCATTGCCTGTGGGTGACGGCGAATTTGTCTTGAAGTCCTTACATACATCTGCAAAGCGCAAACCGTTGGCCGGGATTTCTCCTTGGCCAGTGGAGCTGACGATAAGAAGGAGGATTTTGCGCCCAGTAAGGTCTACGGCTTGAAGTGTTTCGAGTTCGGCGACTTCCGGGACTAGAGCAACGTGTGAGCCCACTTCGAGAATGGTTTTAACCTTTTTGTGAAGTTTGTTAGCGAGCTTTTGGGCCACCGTTCCTGCACTGCAGTAGTGTATCGAAATAGACATAGCATACTCCTGTTCGCCGATATTTACACTGGACGAGGTGGCGGGAGAGCCCTGGTTGTTCGACGGTGACGAATTCGTTTCGCTTCGTCGCTCATGTACGGTATTGCCGTTAGGTTTGAGTTTGGAGCATCCTACATTCTTGAAGTGCTTAAAGTCGCTTTCAGAACCAATGTAAACTCCCGCTGGTGGGATTTTGCCCTCGGATCGATATCGTTCTTGCTCTCTCTTCCAAGCGTTCACCGGATTCTCCACATGTCTGGAGATCATGGGTTTTGGTTGGTAATTCGGAGCTCCACCACGATGCCACAGGGGAATTATGGAACCTTGTGGCGGAGAGAGCCAGTACGGATCGGCTGGTAGTCTGAACCCATTCTTCTTCTTGAATTCATCATCGTACTGACAATACTTTATAGAAGCCGTGAGCGAATCGATTAAAGTCACTCGTGATTGCTGAAATGACCAATGTACGGCGTAGTTCAACTCGGCTTGCGCCCGCGACTAGTATAGAGATTACCGCACATTTCCAATCTACCCAGTACTATTGACACAATAGGGAGCACTGAGCAAGACGAATGGTTCAAGGGTAAAACCAGCAGTCTTGAAAAACGTACCAGCAAAGCAAGCTTTTCATATTCAGGAAGATCCCCAAAATTTTCGAGAGATACCGATTTGATGTCTTCAGGACCCAAAGCTAGAGCAATCTCGGGCAGTACATTATAGCGGAAAGAGTCAGCAAGGTCTCTGACTCCGATTTCTGCATCCATAAACCTGTATACCCGCTAAAGTCAGCAATGTTGATCACTCTCGAGATTTAGTGAAACGCACCATCCAATAAAGGGTGTTGCAGTATATTGCACACCACCAATGTCGAATCCAAACCGTGTTAGCGCCGGGAAAGGCACCCACTTTAGATCCATTCTTTCGAATTCGGCAGAATATCGAGGATGGCGAATGTCGACGAGCTGGCGAAGATTTGGTGGTAGTTCGACAACTGCCGGAGCATCTCCAAAAGCCATCGTGACTAGTGGTAGCAGATCCCATCGACTCTTTGTCTCGGGAGGTTTCCACCCAAGCTCGATAATATCCTTCGTCAGTTGTGCGTTCATAGGATCGCCAAGAATAGAGTCATCTTCTATTTCGTACCCCGCAAAGGAGAGAACCTGACTATTCCAAATCATGGGCCCTCTTTCATCAATTGCTCGCGGAGGGAACACGAAAACCGTGGGTCGAATGTTCCCATCGTCGAAAGCCGCAGTCATACCCTTGATCAGCTCGATGGCCATATCTTTGCTGGTGGTGACTGCACGGAGGTCGACAAGTTGAAGCTCCTCGCAATGAGACCGCATGATGCATTTTCTTGCGTTCCTCCAGGCCCGCCGAATGCCAAACTCTAGTTCTTTGGATGTTTGCATCCAGTTCCCTCCAACAGTGCCCTCATCTCGATCGCCTCGAACAATTGCTTGACGGCAGCTAGATCGGATCTCATCGAGTGCACTATTCATCCGATCTTCAAATTCTTCATCGGTTTTGAAATGCCCATCCTGCCGCATCTCGTTCAAGAACTCAACACATTCTTGCTCTACAACATCGACTGTCCGATTCTCTCCCACTCTTGCTTCATCGGTGTGAATCGAACGACCTGCCTGGCAAAAATCGCGGGTACAACCGGTGGATGCCAGAATGGCGTGATTATTGCGGACGCGTTCAAATTCGGGAGTCCGAGGTGGACATTTCAGAGGTAGAGTTGACGCTATGCTGAGTGATGTGGAGACTACTGGTCGTGTCTTTCTAATAGATTCGGTGTTGACAATGGAGTCCATGACTGGTACATTCGTTTCGGAGTAGTCCGTAGTAGGGATGAAAGGCACTATTGAGTGTTGCAAGCAGAGTGGTAGCAAAAGTACTGAAGCGTTTGGGAGGTTCGCAGTTTATTGGAGCGAAATTGCGTGGCATGAGATTTGGAAAGTCATTAGTGGGTATATAAACGATGAAAGCGCCGAAGCCTTGCAAGATCAATGAGCGACTCCTCACTCATGAGCTACAGTCATAGGACTAAAGTCTGGTTCGCGAAGAGATCGCGTCAGTGCGCGCTTCATCAACTTAAGACTTTCAACAACCTACAAAATGCCACCACATCGATCATTTGGCCAGGAAATTAGTGGAAACCGTGGCCGAGGCTTTGAATTATCTATACAAGCGCGTGAATCGATTATTTGAAGCATGGGGCTGGTGTTAAGAACCAGGGGCTAGCAGCCGAATTTTGCTGCACCACAAAGTATATACGCGACACCATCCACCGATATTGGCAAACAGGAAGCAATGAGTCACGTCCTTGATCCGGCCGTCCCCTAGTACTATTACGTTGTGAGAAGCGGAAGCTGTTTCGTGTTGTTCGAAAAATACCTAAAATTAAATAAACAAAATATTAGGCTCTTGCGATTAAAAAGAGCCTTTAATCATGTTATGCGACTTCTGGTTGTATAGTTATTAATAGGGGAGGGGTGGGTGCTAAAGCGTTGAATCTCGTATTCGCTTGCTCGCGAACCAGACTTTAGTCCTCTGACTGTATAGCGTTACACGTTGGCGAAGGTGCTTAGAAACAGGGTAGAAAACGGGGTGTGTGGGTTACGTGGACAAACTTGTGTGCCTGGATTAGGGGTATGTAATTCCTGAACGCATTAGACTCAGAAACAGCAAAATGACGACAAAGCAAGAATGTACCTACCCTTCGATCAAATCATATCGTACGGGGGGACGGAAGCCGCCGGGCGGTTGTGCCATCTCTCCTGGACCGGGTTTGCGCCGAGATGAATTCGCCCTCTTCGCTTTGGACACCATTACTTGAAGCCAACGGTTAACTGTGAATCACGGCCGGACCGCAGAGGTTGGCTGACTTCATTTTGCGAGGTGTGGAAGACGAAAGCGAAGTGTGGTGGCTAAAGCGAATCGTAGTAGATGAAGCGAGCAATGGTGGAAGAAGCGAGCAGGGTGCATGAAGCCTTGCGTACAAGGATCTTGAAACAGTAACCGATTATCTGCATGAATTGGAAGAAAAAATAATGTGCATGCTCAAATGGATTGGAAACCCGAAGTCCAGGAATAACCTCCGTTGTGAAGAGCATTCTTCATGTGAGGGTGGTTATTTTCTGGAATACGCCTCGTGTTTCAATATTCAGGACTGGTAAAACGAAAGTAATCAGGTGCTGGCTTGCACTCAAGCAGATACCGGATTCCGGTCATGTCTGAACAAATTAATGTAACAACGTGGTCTCGGCTTCTGTAATTGTCTTCAGCCTGCCGAATCAAGCTCTACTCAGGGGTTTACCATCACCTTTGTTGCCACCTGCACCTTGATGAAGGGCATGGACGTAATGCGTGATTGATAAATTATACCTTGCCGAGTCAGAGCGTTCCAGTTGCTGAGACCACATGGGCCAGATTGCGATGTGCTTTACAGCACAGAACAGGGCCAATAAAAAATAAGTAGTGACTACTCAATAAAAACGAGTAAGGATTAAAGGAGAGTGCAGGAAGGAGACATATCGCTACGGGGGTTTTATATAGATATGTGTTCAAGACTGGGATAAAATCATGTCGTTTTGCCGGCCAATAGCGCGCAGGGGAAGAACTATCATTGCAGTCTTCAGTGAGGTCAAAACTGGATTCCCCTGGTCTCCCCGGGCAGGTGAGTCGTTGGAGAACCCAAATCGACTGATGTAAGGGTAGTGAGAAATAGTGTATTGTGTGAAATGTCGAAACCTGAGTCATTTTGACCGATTCATGTTGTCATTAACCGTTCTCTGCCATGACAATTGCAATCAGCTCTACCTGCAGGTCCGAACCAATGCAGAGATGCCGACTACAGCGACTCTTTGAAGCAATCTTCTTTGTAAAAGTGAAGTAACGTTGCGATGGAATGGTCCGGCGGCTGCTTTTGTTCAATCCTGGCTGCTGAGAGGTAAACCATCCCGAATAGAACCTGCACAAGGGCCTATTATTCAAGCCTATCTGGTTATCGTAAGTAACAGCAGTAAAAGAGGTACGATCTGCGTTAAGAGCCTTATCGAAATCAGTCGAAGACTCGAAGGTGGAAAGTATGCTTAATAAGCCGATAGGTTACCGGTATCATCGATGATCGAATGCAGTGGAAGTGATTGGTGAAGAGCCAATGGAGGTTGATCGCTGCTAGCATTGTTTACTGCAGCTACGAGATGAGTTGTGCCCAGGTGTGGTTGGGCGGAATCGGAAGATGGAAGAGATGAAGGAAAGGAGATTTTGAGCGGCAAGTGAATCATGTACTTCAGGTCAGTGCGCTCATGATGATTCAAGTTCAGATTGGGCAACGATAATTATTATCGCGATAAATTACCGCGATAACGATTATCGTACAATACGATAATTATCGCAATTATCGTCGATAAATGCCAAGCCACCTTAGAATTTCCGCACTTTCCTATATAACTTATATAATTAGGCTATAATATATAATACTACTATTATCATCGCTATTATCACTGCTATTATCGAATATATTCTAAGAAAGGCGAATAAAGTCAAAGGAAAGTGTCACGGTTCTTGGTCGGTAGTAGGATCTAGGTGCTGGCAGGCAGGCCGGATTACAATAGACAGATAGGATTCCTAGTAACTAGATACTATAACGGGCTCGATCTCGAATCGAGACCTCGGACAGTAGAACTATAACTGATTAACAAGACGTAGCTTAAAGAGCTACATGTTATGAACGCGTTCACAACAGGTTCCGATGCCGACGAGGAATACAGTTCCGAGGAACTGGAGACTATGGATCTGGTGGACGAGATGATAATGGAGCTTACTGGGTAAGAGGGTCACGTGATAAGGCTGAACTCAGTTAGCGATTAGCGATCTGTAGTTAGTGGAACTAAATTATATAGAGGGACTCGGACTATAAAGAGGAGCTTGTCCTCTTTACAAATCTCCTTTATCTCTCCTTATAGTTAACTTTGTTAAAGATAGTGGTTTACTAACTACTATTAGATATTGCTTTACAATATATCTTAAATACATTATTATATTAGCCTTACCCGCGCCCTAATAGTGTTTCACTCCTAAGGTTAGCAGCCTCCTGTGATAAGAGTATATCGGGCTACTATATCCGGAGACGTGATACGCCCCTGGCTCTCCCGCCACAACCAAAACCACTTGTTACTATCCTTAGAGGTTGAGAAGCTACCCTAACCCGGAAGATCTGACCAACCCCCAAGGGTGTACCTAACACTACAAAGGAACTTAAGGGCGAACAGCTAAAATACTCGCGCCAAGGCGCTTGCTTACTGGCTAGCAGCCTCTAGGCACGTACATATACAGGGCTCAGGTTCAAGCCGTCATAAAAAGTAAAAAGTAAAACTAATATTTACTTTATATAAATAGAAATTAAAAAAATGAAATAATAATAAGATAATATTAGTAGTTTCTATGCTCTATACGGAACTCTTATAATTAAGAAAACATAGATTTTAGTACTAATTATAGTATTAAAGTTTTAAGATTCGGATTTTGTACGCTAGTATACGAAATTTATCCTTTATCGACGATAATCGCGATAATTTATCGACAATAACGATAATTTATTAACTATAACTATAATTTATTAATAATAATAATAATTTATCAACTATAACTATAATTTATTAATAATAATAATAATTTATTAATAATAATAATAATTTATTAATAATAATAATAATTTATTAATAATAATAATAATTTATTGATAATAACAATAATTTATCGACGATAACGATAATTTATCGCGATAAAATACCGTTATTGTTGCCCAGTCTGTTCAAGTTTCTTCCCTTTCCTCACACCAACAACTACCGAAACTCAACACCATGCAACACTCCACCTCGAAATAATGTATATGTGCGATTGATATTTCTTTTTCATCTA